>JARVGV010000861.1:14609717-14624349 GCA_031762435.1 Hypsolebias longignatus
GATTTGTAGGAGGTCAGATAGATAAGGAGGGGCAAGGTTGTGGATAGCTTTGAACGTGAGAAGTAGAATTTTGAAGATGATGCGTGATTTAACTGGGAGCCAGTGGAGCTGCTGCAGGACAGGAGTGATAGGAGGAGGTTTGAGTGATGACATGGGCAGCTGAATTCTGGACCATCTATAGCTTGTGGAGAGATTTGTTATAGGGAGGCCATAAAGAAGGGAGTTGTACTAGTCAAGCCGGGAAGTCACAAGACTGTGCACAAGGACGGCTGTGGAGCGGGGTGTGAGAGAAGGACGGAGACGGTTAATATTTCGAGATGGAAATAGACAGACCGAGAGTAACATTGTTGATATGTGAAATTAATGAAAACAGTCTGTCAGAGTTTGACAAACGCTTTCAAAACTTGTTTTCCTGGAGCCACAACATTCATGATGTGCCACCCTTTTCAGGAGGATGCTGAGGTTGCTTCACTAGCATCAAAGATTGAAACAGTTTTCACCTAAACCTTTCTGGAGTGGAGGATGAGATTTTCACACTACAAGCTGACATTCATCTTAAGGCCACAGGGCTGGACAGTTCTGGAATTTAAAGAGGAAACCCAATAGAAAAAAATGTGGTACATCCTTGACTGCATTATTCAGCTATACACACAATACACACAGTCAGCCTTTTCCCATATGAAGATTAATAAGTCAAATTAAGTCAAATTTATTTATAAAGCACATTTAAAAACAGCAGCTGTTACCAAAGTGCTTAACAAAAAAAAAAAAAAAAAAACAACAAAACAAAACAAAAAAAAACTGTGGCACTATTTTAATAAAGAAATACCAAAAATTAACTAAAAACATCCAAAGCAAAACATAAAAACACAGAACAATAAAATAGTAAATCAAATTGCATTGCGTTAAAAGTCAATGAAAACAGATGTTTTTAACAGGTTGTGAATTGGCCTGACTAATGTTGGGGGGCAAATTGATCCAAAGTTTAGGGCCCATGACTGGAAATGCCTGATCTCCTCAGAGATTCAACTTTTGGCACATCCAAAATTATTAAGTCCGAATACCGTTCCATGAGTGATGATCATTTGGAAGTGTGCTTGTAGCTGGCTTTCAGCAGCTACCGTCCAGATGCATCCCTGGCTGAATCCATTCAGTGCAAGTCATCAGAGTAAGGTAATGACAAAAAATGTACAGTTATATTGCACAAAATAGGTTTGTGCAATTATGGAGGTATCATCATATATTTACACATAAAGTATACTTAATATGTTTTTAAATAAGTATATGTTTTGTATTTTTATAGTAGGTAGATCACTTTGACTTGGCAATTTGAAAAGTAGCTCGCATGCTGTAGGCACTCCTGATAGGGCAGGGCTATTCAATTAAATTGCTCAGTTGGGCACAGTTACTGCAGACAAGAGTAAATTACTGTATTTGTTATTTCCACTATTATTATTATTATTTCTACTAAACGGGCCAGAAATTCAGGTTATTGTCTTTGAATAAGTTTGTTTTATTGTTTAAAATGTAGTTTTATTTCAAAATGAGCCCATTGACGGACCAAACCGAGTTCACCCGTGGGCATGATTTGGCCCCCAAGCTGCCACTTGACCCTAATCTGGGGCATCACCATTGATGTAGATTTTTTTTTTTTTTGCATTTAAGGCACTTTGAGTTTTATCAGTGCTTTTGACACAGTTGGTAGATATTTATTACCTTCAGCTCGTGTTGACTTGTTTGTTTGTTTATTTATTTGTCCAAAAAGTGTATGTTAAAACTAAAGGAACAAGAAGATCACTGTGGATTTACATGTTGAGCTCAGATTAGATTTCAACCTCGTGTCGCGGATGATAGATTATGGCAGTTGCCTGAACCACGTGCTCGAATCAACAGCTGCAGGAAGTAAGAAACTTTGAACACTTGTCATTATCTTCCACAAATTTCCAATGTTAAAATTTATAGATTTTTGACACATTATATATTGAAACACTGCTGTTTGAAGTTAAATAAAATTAAATAAAAAAAAATATACGCAATAACATGACCGTGTCGTCATTCAAGTATACTGTATTTTGATGAACGGAAATAATCTGTGTAGATGTAGTAGGCGAGGCGCGTGCACGATACAAACAAACTAGTTTCTGATTGGTTCAGACAGTCGTGTGGGCGGGGCTGCGTCAGAGCGTGGAGCCGCAGAGAATCTGCTGCTTCGACCCCATCTGTCTTTCTGGTCCAATGTTCCACTGAGCAGCAGACATATCCACGTGCCCGCCGTGACACATTTAGTGAATCGTCTCCAAATATTCAGATATTTGTGTTTCATTGAAACACACAACAGAAAATAACCATGGTGAAGTTAGCAAAGGTAAGGCGAATATTCGTCCATTTTGCTGTTTCTTTGTGCGCGCGTACTAGAGAAAGAATTTATTTTAATCTGTTTACGCACGAGGCCTTAAGCAGAAGTTGCGTTGGTGGAAGGAAAAAAAAAAGAACTATCACTTGTTTATACTCTGCGCTGAAATGTCGGAATGGATGTTTTTGTTTTAAATAATTTAATGTTTTTTGAAAGTCTGGTCTATTTGGTCCATAAACACGTTTTTGGTCGTGGTTTTTGTTTGTGGCACACTGCTCGTAGTTTGAGGCCTGACGTGGCCTCCACACGCCAGACGACATTTTCGGGAAGCCTTTTAAACCATCCCGACGATAAGCTTGTTTTTTTTAAAGAACGCCTAATGGATTATTAAATCTAAACTGCTCTTTGACAAATTCAGTTGTGAAGTAATGACGTTTTATCCAGTTTTACGCTGCAAAATATGACGTGCTACTTGCCATAGGGTTAGCATTAGCACGTTTCACATTTGAAGTGAACTTTTCTTGTTTGCTCATCTGGGTTTGTGTTCCAACGCGTTGCCTTTAGCTGTTTCTCAATGCAACGCGTTGAATACCTAAAATACAATTTAAGTAGCAGTTCCGTTTCTTCGCTTGTAATGAAGCGTTAGCTCTAATGCTAGCTGCCTTGGCCTCATGAGCTCCACGTGGGTGGGCGCATGCTCTGAGTGACACACGCGGTGAACAACCAGAGCAGAGGAAAAGAAATGACGATACACACAGGCGGACATCAGCTCATTAAAGTTAATTAACTTTATTAATTTAATTTAAAAAAAAAAAGGATTTTGTTAGACCATACAGTAGAGTAACGTATTATTTATTTATTTTATTATTGTTTTTTAACAAACAAGTGTATTGGCGCATATAGTGTGGCGTCTTGTAGAAAAATCTACACTTTGTTAAAGGCATGCAGCGTTAATGTTTTAATAAAGATGCATTTTGTCACTTTTCAGGCAGGAAATCAGCAGGCACAGAAGAAAAAAGCTGCTCCACCACCTAAAAAAGTGGAGGAGGAATCTAGTGAAGAAGAAAGTGAAGAGGAGGAGGT
Source organism: Hypsolebias longignatus (assembly GCA_031762435.1). Classification (NCBI taxonomy): domain Eukaryota; kingdom Metazoa; phylum Chordata; class Actinopteri; order Cyprinodontiformes; family Rivulidae; genus Hypsolebias; species Hypsolebias longignatus. The sequence continues at coordinate 14,613,154 of JARVGV010000861.1, forward strand.
ACAACTCATTAACACTGTGAGATTTGTTATTTCGAGTAGAATATAAATGGTTTAAATTTATTTTATTCTGGATTTCAGGCTCCTCCACCTAAAAGTGCAAAGAAAGCAACTCCGAAAGCTGTGAAAAATGGCTCCATAACTAAAAAGGCAGAAAGTGATGACGATGATTCTGGTAAGGGGCAACATTCTGAAGTCGGTTTGAAACTTATTTATATCTAAGTAGGATATTAAAATGTATGTGTGACTGGGAGGACACTGTTGAATGCTTCCAAGTACAAAAGAAGCATCTGAATCTACATTTAAAATGCACAATTCTAAACTGTCATTGTACCTAAAGCCATTGTACTTATTTGATATTAAACATTTTTATTTTACCTTGTATCATCATTTGTAGAAGAATCAGCTGAAGAGGCACCACCACCAAAAAAGACACCTGCTAAGGCAACACCTGCAAAAACAAAAGCCAAACCCACACCAGCCAAGGCAGCCCCTGCAAAGGCAGAAGAGTCTGATGATGATGACGACGACGAGGATGATGGTATGTAGTGATTTCAGATTTTTCTCCATTCACAAACAGTTTTGTTTGATGCCCACCCTCTATTTCTTGGCATACATGAGGCTGATCAGTACTCATGCATGTAATGTACGGAGGGAAAGTAAAGGCAGCGCTATGTCTTCGGTGCCGGTGTGTATTTTATTGTCTGCCGGTTCTATCCTCAAACGCTGTTACATTGTTTTTCATTATTGTGCTGCATAAGAGCCTTATTTTGAATTGTTGGTTAAAAACATTTTGATTTTATGTTTCTTGTGTAGATGAGTCAGAAGAAGAGGCTCCGCTTCCCAAGAAAGCAGCCAAGCCAGCTGCCAAGCCTCCAGCAAAGGTTCAGCCTGCAAAGGAGTCCGATGAAGACGACGACGATGATGATGATGATGAAGAAGACGAGGACTCAGAAGAGGAAGCTCCTCCCCCTAAGAAGGCTACGCCTGGTAAGCCAGCTGCCAAAGCAGCAGCAAAGCCAGCTGCCAAAGCACCACAAGCTGAAGAGTCATCTGACGAAGAGGACGACGACGACGATGATGATGGTATGACGAGACCAGACCTAAATTTGTATTTAACTTGGAGCGCAACAATTGTCTAATCTTAACTTTTTATGATGATGTTTAAGGGACTTAATACTGAGTGTGTGTGATGTCACCTTTCATATATCTGACAGTTAACCTGCATGTGATCAAATTGTTTACATTTGGTCACAATAAATAACATTTATTCCCTTGTGCTTCTGCTGCCCAGACTCTGAAGAGGAGATGGATACCACCCCAGCTCCAGCAACGGCTAAGGCAAAGAAAGCAGGCATGGTCAAGGCTAAAGAAGAGTCTGAAGAGGAGGAAGATGATGATGACGACGATGATGAGGAGGAGGAGGAAGAAGAGGGTAAGCTTTGTTTTAAAATTGTTTTTCTCTAAATTAAAATGAAAGTGGAAAAAATTGGTATCCTAAAATGTTTTCTCTGGATAAGTGTGCGTTCTTCCATTTGAGCAGTGATCAGTTTATCACTTATACCAATTATTGTTTTTAAAATTCTTCTTAAAACCCACATTTTTTCCTTGGCATTTCAAGTTCAAGCTTGACATTTGCATCACGTGGTACATGAGGTGGAATGAAATTGTGTACCCGAGGTCCCAGTTACACCCAAAAATATCTAAAGAAACATTATATAAGGATCTAAAATAATGTTGACTGCACAGCACAGTTCTGCTGTGGGGTGTAAAGTGCTTTACAAATTAAATTGGATTGGAGCATAAATCCATTTATAAAACTATGAGTTCACTGCTTTACCATACCATTTTATTTATAGAGCACTTAAAACAGCGACAAGGCCAACCAAAGTGCTGTATAAACAAAAGGGCAGCACATAGCCAACATACAAATTGAAGTAAAAACAGAATACAGACATAAAAATGTCACAGATAATACATGTAATGACCAACCTGCGTGAAGCAAACTGATTTTTATCGTTTTTTCTTAGTTTATATTAGATGTTCTACCAAACTGAAATAAATGTTTTTTTTTTGTTTGTTTGTTTTTTAAATTATTAGAACCTTTATTATTATTACCTTTATTTATTATTATTAGAACCTCCAGCAAAACCTGCAAAGAGAAAGGCTGAGGCCAAAAAGGAAACACCCCCTGCCAAAAAATCTAAATCTGATGGTGAAGGTAAGAAGAACAAGATTTTTTTGTAGAATTGTGTTGAATTAGTCATTTTATTATTGCATTACAGAAATAAAATACATATGCATTCCTGCTTTTAGGATTCTGTCTGTTTGTTGGAAACTTGAACCCTAACAAAGACTTTGATGAGCTCAAATCCACACTGAGTAAATTCTTCTCAAAAAACGACCTTGAGGCTGTTGAGGTTCGGCTTGGAGCATCAAGGTAAGTTGTCTGATTTTAGCGTTTGACATTTGTCCACTACAGATTATTTCATCAGTTCAGTTGACTGCATTTCTACGACTCCCGTTTTAAAGTCATATACTGTGTGTTTTTTAGGAAATTTGGCTATGTGGACTTTGCATCTGAGGAAGACCTTAATAAGGCACTGGAGCTCAATGGGAAGAAAGTCATGGGTCAAGAGCTCAAGTTGGACAGGGCCCACAGCAAAGAGAATGCACAAGAGGGCAGAAAGGGTAATTACTTTTACAAAGTTATAGATCCACGTTTAAAAAGAAAATAGTGGCATCTTATCTGGTGCGTACACTCTTCAAAGTAGGTTAGATGTTGACAAAGTACTTCAACTGAAGGAAATGAGAATTCGTTTGAGGCTTTCTTTTAAGATACTGGCACTGTTTCCCACAGAGAGGGATACCCGAACGCTGTTTGTGAAAAACCTTCCTTTTTCTGCAACTGCTGATGACCTGAAGGATTTGTTTGAAAATGCAGTTGATATAAGGTTACCTCAAGGACAAAATGGCTCCAACAGAGGGTAAGAGACAAAGTTTTCTCATATTTATCAGTAGAATTCTAGCTCCACCATTAGTTGCTTCTGAAACTAAAAGATTAACGGAAGCGGTCTTAGCCCTGTACTTGCTGTGGTGGGCACCTCTAACCAAAAAGTTAGCATAGCTCAACCGCTAAGACTGGTCTGCAACCTGCAGCTCTTTCAAGCTTTGACGTAAAACTGAATTTTATTAGTTGGTGTAACAAATAAAAAGGCTAATTTTAGCAGTTTTCTTGTAATTTCTTTTGCAAATGTTTGAATGTGAGAAACAATACAAGGAATAAAACTTGCTTTCATGTTACTGTTTATTTTCTCCAAAGTAGGATACTTGATTTTTCTACAATAATAATAATAAAAACCTCACACAGGCCTGCGTAGTTTGTTTTAGTTTTTAGAAATTGAGCAAAACTATGTATTTTTTTTTCCTTCTTGACAAGAATCTTGTCTTTTATGTTGTCTTAAAATGTAAACGTATCGGTAAATGTTAATCATTTGATAATTTTAGTTTTATAAAGTCACCCCTACTGGTCAGAAAAGCGCTCATCAACAAACTTGAAGTAGTTTGTGAGCCACCAGTTGAGAATCACAGTTGTAGCAGGTATTGCAGCTCCAGGCACTTAATGTGAGAAAAAAGGGGCAGAAATGGCTCTTTTGATAGTTAAGGTTACAGACCTCGTGCTAAAACAAACATCACTCAGTCTCCTTCCAGCTGACATGTCACGTTTATACGTAGTAAGTCAGTAGTAGTGTGCCTAACGAACTCTACAAGCCACGACTACAACAAACAATGGGGCTTGCTGATTTTGTTGACGGTCTTAGTTTTTAAAACCTGATTTTGCGGCTGCTAATTCCACAAACAATTTCTAAAGTTAGCAAAAGTACTAATCTGCTAAAATCAAAATTAGTTCCACTCTTAGCAGATTAGTGGAATTGTGCCACAACTGTGTACTTGTATAAGAAGAAAACCTCTTTACAGTTCAAGTTGTTTAATTGTCATGCAGGTTAACAGGGTTAACAGTACAATGAAATGTCCAGGATGAGAAGAACCGATTTGACTCGCTAAAAAAAAAAAAATCAAAGAACAAACAAACTAGAAATAGTACAAGCATACACACAAAAAAGGTACCAAAACATGAAAATGTAATTATAATATTTAGAATATCTTAAAGACATGGTAATCAACAACATGGTAGAATATAATGGTGCTGCAGGATGAATAAGTATAAATAAAGAATAAAAGTAACCTTTATTCAACTCCATATCACAACAAAGTTGTCTCAGGGCACTTAACAGCAACATTCACACATAGAAAAGTTTATTAAAGTTCTCTATCTAAGTAACCATTATGCCTTTTTCTGCCAGCATTGCCTATATTGAGTTCAAAAGTGAAGCTGAAGCAGAGAAGATGCTTGAGGAGGCTCAAGGTGCTGATGTGCAGGGAAGGTCAATTATGGTTGACTATGTTGGAGAAAAAAGCCAAAAGGGGGCTAGAGTATCTGGTAAGCTTCCTTTTGTCAAACCAAGTCTTGTTTTTGTTTGCGACCTGTCAATTTATGTTCGGGTTGTTACAGATGTTTTCTATAAAATCTTGATTTTCTTACATTAGCCATTGTGCCTCCCCTGTCTTGTCTGACCACTTTCTACTTTTCTGTCACAGCATCAGGAGCAGGACCTGCCAATAAAACACTGGTGGTAAATAATCTTTCCTTCAGTGCCACAGAAGAATCTCTACAGTCCGCCTTTGAAAAGGCAATCTCTATAAGGATTCCACAGAGGGATGGCAGACCTAAAGGGTACATTTACAAGTGTATTACAACACATTATATTGGGAACTTTAAAGTTTAGGTTTAATATATTCTATAGTAGGTGTTGTCTAAGGTGTTTGTACGTTTAATGTTTTTTCTGTGTGTGCTGTTTCTGTTCCCAGCTTTGCCTTTTTAGAGTTTGAGAGCACAGATGATGCCAAGGAAGCTTTAGAAAACTTGAACAACACAGAAATTGATGGACGGACAGTCAGACTAGAGTACAGCCAGAAGAACAACAGTGGAAGAGATGGAGGTAGAGGAAATTTCCAAGTTGTCTAGATTTTAGTCCAAAAAGGACCAATTGTGATGAAATGTATGAGATACTCTTGAAAGTCCATGAAGATTCAAAAGATAGTCAAGTCCTGATCTGGTCTTGTAAGAGGCATTGTCATTCAGTTTGAGTATTTCTCTTCAAATAATACATTTTGTATGATTTTTCTCCACCAGGTCCGACAAAGACTCTTTTTGTGAAGGGTCTTTCTGAGGACACCACAGATCAGACCCTTAGGGACTCCTTCGATGGTGCTGTTGGAGCCAGGATAGTTACAGACAGGGATACTGGTTCATCCAAAGGGTACGTTTATTAGAAAATATTTGTCCCAGACTGTTGACGCTTCTCGTGAGCACCGTTCTGTCTCTGCTGTGACATTGTACGGATTTTCATGAGAAGCAGAGCAAACTCGCAGTTCAACGGTCATCTTCCTTTGTGGACCTTGTCCATGTCTGATGTGAGACACCATTGATGTTTAGACACAAACTCTGAAATGGTTTAATACTTAACATTTTAGGTGTCAAGTCCTGTTGTGAACTACCGGTAGTTACTTTTTTCTATTTATTTATTTATTTTTTTATTCTTTTGACTGTCCATGACATTTTGATTTTAAGTGAATTCTAACATGGTTCTCTCAACAGCTTTGGCTTTGTGGACTTTGACAAGGAGGACGACTGCAAAGCAGCTAAGGAGGCGATGGAAGATGGTGAAATCGATGGCTGCAAAGTGACCCTGGACTATGCCAAGCCCAAGGGTGAGGGAGGCTTCCGTGGCGGGAGAGGAGGCGGCGGGTTTGGCGGTCGTGGTGGCTTTAGAGGAGGCCGTGGCGGGTTTGGCGGTCGTGGTGGAGGCAGAGGAGGTGGAGGACGTGGACGTGGAGGACGCGGTGGTTTTGGAGGCTTTGGAGGTAAGAATGAGTCGTGAATTAGCCAAAAGTTAAGACTCATGTCTGTTAATTTCATTGTACAGGTAGTCCTCGACCTACGAACGGGTTCCGGACCTAAGGACCGTTCGTAGGTCGATTTTGCTGTAACTCGGAACCGAACGCACATGGCGCCGCAAGTCCGCATTTACAGCCGTAAATCGAAACTGAGACTAAACGTCAATCGGTAACGTCTTTTTTAAACACGTTTTTTCTATGTAAAACAACTTAAAACTGCCGTTTTAATGTGTTTCCAAGCAGTTAGCTAACAAAATACCTAAAAAAAAAAAAAAAAAAACGAGAAAAAAATATATAAACTGCTGCATAAAAAAGGCAACGTTAAGGTGTGATGACGTCACTGGGGGTGGCGCCGTAAGTAGAGACCGCCATAGGTCGAGGACAACCTGAACTCTTGAAATAAACACATTTGTCTGTTTTTTTTTTTTTATTATATTATTACATAAATAGTTCTGGGCATTAAACAGTTATTTTTGTTATTCTAGGTGGACGAGGTGGCGGTGGAGGATTTGGAGGAAAGCCCCAGGGAAAGAAAATCAAATTTGACGATTAAATCCTTGATGTATTTTTATGTTTTCAATGGACTCTGGTTTCATCAGTTTCAGAGCTTTTGGACATTCCAGAAAGCCTCGTTGGTATATTTATCTGTAAATGGGCATTTTTTTTAGCCCTTTATTTAGACCGTTCTCATCTCTACCTTCTTGTGCCAGAATGGTACCTTTTGACCTTTTCACCTTTTAATGCTACATGTGAAAACTGAATGTCCCAAAAGCAAACGTGCGCCTCTTGCCCTCCTGTAGGGTCTTTTTTCACAAGGAGTAAAATGGAATGGGTCTGGTGAGCAAGTTTGCTGTGAAAAGACAAGGTTCTTGTCAAGCGCATTGTGTAAATTTGAACTGTATGATTTCATTTTACCTTTTGTAAAAAGAATTTACACCTGTATCCATATTTTTGTTTTTATTTTGTCCTTTAGTTTCCTTTAGATGTTTAGTTTTACTGTGCTGACTCGCCTTTTCATAGTTCAACCTTCAGAGCTGTATGTTTGTCACGGTTTGGTGGAGCTGATGGAAAAACCTCTGTAACATAAAATGTTAGAGTGTATTGACTAATTGTTTTTGTCTTGTATCTCAAGATTCAATAAACCTCACAGGGGTTCATTTTTAATTTTGTCAAGTATGATCCAAATGAGTTTGGGAGATGTCCTGACATCAATGTACTAGTTTAGTCATTTGCTGTTGATTGTGGTTTTAAAGAGCACATTTTTTTATGTAACTAAAGGATTGGTTCACAAATCATTAGCTGAAAGTTAAATTGTAGAGAAAAGCCAAGTTCAAACCAAAATAAAAGTGTGATGACGTTGGACTGAACTTATTTAATTAGACTCAATGTACAAATTTAGCCACAAGATGGAGCTTGATTCAAAGTGATGGGGAGTGTTCAGAATGCATGATGGCGCTTTAAAACATTTTCAAGCCCAATGTCACCAAGAGTCATTTTTGTTTAAATTAGATGTGATTAACGTGTCAACTAAATTCAAAATGGCATACACTAAAATGTATAACTTTTACTATTTGCAGATGTTCTCACGGGAGCTGATGAGATTTGTCTTAAACGGACATGAAAGGCTGTAGGTGATGGGCATTCCTTCCAGGGATGTGATGCCTTATTTTCACGCGTCTTGGTTGTTTGCAGTGTTCTTGTCATTTACAATTTTGCTAACTTTTTCTCATGGGAAACCATTTTAATTGAAAAGGGATATTGCTTCAACCCATGTGTTTGGTTGAAGGACTTCACCCCTGACTTTGGCACACCAGCAACCAGACATCTGATGGCTCGGACAGCTGAACAGAGATCTTTGTTCCTCATGGTGCCTGCAGAGGCTGCATGATGACTGAATGACTCCATTTGAGGTTTGCCACCTCCCGTCTTGGAGCACTTGACAGTTGTGTGACTTTGCTTGTCATGAATGATCTGTGCGCTTTGAATTTGTTTCACCTGCAGCTGTTTATTTTATTTTGCGGTTTTATTTTAATTAGGGTTTTTTGTAACTGTTGACAAAAATCATACTTCAAACTTTTTTCCCCATCATAAACCCAACAATAAACTGCCTGTTGCTAAAATCATGGTTTCTACACGCCTCGAGAACTCATTTTCTAGAGTTGGGTTTCCCCAATGTAAAACTGATCACAGCCCTTAAGACAGCAGTTGTTATTGCAATAATTGATTAGATATTTACTGTGACTTCCTGGTCTGATAGGAAAGTGTTCATTATATATTTAAATTATATAAATTGAATTAAAATATAAAATGATAAATATACTTAAGAATGTAGGTATATATCAGATCCCTGACATAATTTTGAACTACAGACGTTAAAAATGGTGGGTTAGTAATAGCAAACCTTAGTACAGCATGCTTTTAAATGTTGCATTTTTCCACAGTGCAATGGGAAATCTATAACCACAAATATTTGTCACTGCAACAATATATTTCCTTTTCAACTTGCTGAACATCCTCTGTCATTTTTTATCTGCACATTTTTCTCTGCACATACATGTAAACAGATTTAGCTACTACATTTTACTTTTTGAACAGCCTGTTATTGTGATCCACAAAGGACCCATTAAAGAAAATACCAATTCATTGTGAAAGCTTGCGTCCAGCCAAACATCACCAGAGTGAGGAATTTACAAGCGCTTAAAGAAAATGTAGCTCTGTGCTTTGCATATCCACAACATAACCTTCATTTGTTTTAAATTACTATGTCATTACATTAATATTGTCACACAAGTTTATTTTACAATTTTTAGCCTCTAAGACAATGCGTTTAAAAATTGTTAAAAAATTAAATCATCATTCTTTCATCTATTAGTAATATCGAAGTTCCTGCTCAATAATCCAGGTATAAAATCCAACAATGTTCAGTCAGGTCAACATTCCGTCCTTCATTCAAAGGACTTTTTTGATCAGAGAAGCCACTAAACAAAACTGATTCCCACAAACAGCATACTCCATAGTGGGGGTGGGGGGGACCTGTTTGCTGGTGATAAGATGGCCTCCGGACCCGCTCTCCCTCGTCAACTCCTCTGAGACAGTCATGCCAAAGTTCAAAACACCAAAGCTCATGCGCTCAATAATCTAGGTATAAAACAATGTTCAGTGAAGTTATCTGAACGGTTTCTTCTGCTTTCTTCTTCTGGACAGACCGCAAAAAAAAAAGAAAGCGCCCAGATGACCCGACTGAACATTGCTGGATTAGTAATAACATTTTTCATCCCTCACTTCTTGCCATCTTCACTGCTCTTGGTCCAACTGCTATTTGTGTGTTGCAAAATGTCTGAGGATGAAGTTGTTTCCCACGTTGCCATGAGACCTCCTTACATTGAAACATCTTGAAATTTAAGGTTATGACTTTCTTCCAACCCTACCTCTAGGATACCATTATCTTGGCCTTACCCCCACACAACAGCTAATTCAATCCAAGACAATAATGGCAGCGTTACATCCTTACTCATGCTGTTATATTGCCTTTTTTCTTTCTTTCTTCTTTTTGTTTTGTTTTGTCAGATCATCTTGCCAGGCTTGGAGACACAGTAAATGATAGGCGCATCCCTTGTCAGGTCATATCAAACCAGCCACGCTGATAGACAATACAACAATGCAGCAATAGAGATAATTCAGCTCGCAGGCTTGACTTAAATATTGTCTGTCCACAAAGGAGATGTTTGAAGGAGATAAATGTTAATGCTTCTGTGTTAGCAAACAATATAGAGAAGATCCAGTTTCTGTGTGGCTCTATTGTCTCTGAAAGGGACACTAAAGAAAAAAGAGGAAGTTGTTTCATTCTTTAAGTCTCTATGAGCAAGTCTAAATATAGAGTATCTTTACATCACATATGACAGTCTCAGACAGATTATATACTGGGTACACTAACAAAAACAATGTGAACAGGTTACACCAGGTGCATCTGAAGCAGCTTTCTAAAATCTTCAGCATTAGTCTAGCAAATTTCTAGCTTTCATTATAAAATGGTATGCATACCAGCTAAAAGTCTAATAAGGCAGACACTAAAAAGGAAATATAATTCAGTAAAACAATATACAGCTTGAAGCACATCATTATGACTATATAAGATGCTTTTTCCCCCCAAAAGCAACTATTTACACTTACTTTGTAGGTTAACTGCTCTAATCTGGATTATCCACAAGATTTTAGTAGCTGATTATTCTCAGCATGCCGATAAACACACACACAAAGTTAATGTACAGATTTTCAGAGACTGGCTTGCGAACATGTTTATTTACAGATGAACATTTGGAATTTACACATATTTACAATTTTAAACATAGTAATCACCCACTACACCCCCTGGCATCCAGGGTTATCATTTAGCATTAAACTATTATGTTAATCTGTGATCTTAAATTAAATTAAAGAACCCCAAAGTTGCCCCCTTTTAATAGGAGGAATAAATTCACGTCACATCGCTAGTACCAGCAGTACATTTAATTCACAGTGTTAATGTAAACCCTTATCCAGATTCAAGTCAAGTATATATGCAAATCCAAACCCACAGACATGTGAGTGACAAGTATAGATACTTTTTAGGGTTTCCAGTAGGACACTCGAAGTAGCAAATCAAGTCATGTTTCCAAATAACGAGTGCAAGGACTTCTACAACTTAACCCCAGCTGGTCGAAGCAGATGAACGTTTGTCCTGAGCCTGGTTGTGCTGGAGGTTTCTTCCTATTCTAGGGGAGTTTTTCCTTTCCACTGTTGCCTTTGTGCTTGCTCAGGATGAGAGACTGCGACTAAATGAAGACTCAACTCAATCAGCTGGCTTCCTTCCTTAGATAGATAACTTTCCTAATTGGCATTAATAATATATGTGAATGATTTGTTCAGTGCCCTGAGATGACTTTTGTTGTGACTTGGCACTATATACATTAACTGAATTGGATTGAATTAAAACAGACCAAGTTTTTGCTCTAATGAGGTAGAGGAAGTTGTCATTTCCTCTCAAATGAAATCATTTGAAGTTGTGGCAACATACCAGTCATCGGAAATCTTTGGTTTTTGTAAAACAAAACTTCTCTGATCTGTTCAAATGCAAACATTAAAGAGAGCACAATACTTATGCATCTCCTTGAAATCTTACTAGAAAATCTGAAGCCACTGGTT
>JARVGV010000861.1:14708871-14720213 GCA_031762435.1 Hypsolebias longignatus
ACACACACACACACACACACACACACACACACACACACACACACACACACACACACACACACACACACACATATCCAGTGCCAACTACCCTTTGAAGCTCAATGATCCTTCCTAAAAGTACATCATATCTGAAAAAAAAAAACAAATAAAATAAATAACATTAACAGACTTACCTGTCAGTTCTACAGTTCAGATCAGAATATCAAACATTGCATGTCCTTAGGAATAAATACTTTTTTTCAAATGTTCAAAAGCTCGCTGAAGCCCTCAGAAAAATAAAACAAAACAATAAATACAAGTAGAACAAGAACCAAACAACAAAAAAAGATGTTTAAAGTTTTAGTTAACTGTGACTGAAACCAGGCAGGAAATGGAACCCCGCCCCCCCAGTAAATATTTTGTTGTGATTGTCTGCAAATTGTGAAGGATAAAATCATGAGAGCTTGTAAACATTTCATTGCCTCGGTCTCCAGGGATAATGTAACCAAATGCCTGATTTGGGTTTTATCTGTGGAAAGTAACAAAAAAGATTAATAGCTTGATATAGCCATGCTTGACAAATCCCCTTGATTTCCTGGTTAATGATATACTGATAGTAGCTGTCATGGTTTATGTCACATGGCTTCTGAAACTGCATTTGGTGAAAACAGCTTAAAAGCTACAAGACACTGGAACAGCAGCTTCAAATTGTCCAGTTGTTTTATTACAGTTTGTGCACTGTTGCTCCATGGGTTGTTAACAAAAACTTGGCAGATGCAGAAGAGTTATGGGCATTATTTCAAAGACCCCTTTTCTTATTTATTTTTTTTTTTGCTTTTCGCAACACAACAAGGCAGCAGCTAGGCAACCACAAGAAAAAAGCCCTAGCCTCATTTGGCTTGAGAATGAAAGCTATGCAAAGAGAAAACAGATGGTGATGAGATGGTGGGGATTTTTTGGCACGGCATTTACAAGTTCTGATGCTCCCTTTTGTTGTTCTTGAATGCTGACATCAACTGTCTTCTCGGCTTTGCTGCGAGCAGCCGAAGCAGCTGAAATAATACAACATTGACAGAGGCATGACGTTTGCGAAACGACCCCGTTTCTGCAGCAGAACATGGCACGTTACTGAAGCCTGTGCAACTAAAACTTGATAAAATCCACAATTTTGTTTATTATGAAGTAGAAGAAATGCTATATTTGCAAGCGACATTCAATTGCAACATTTTTCAAGCTGAACAGTGTTAGTGTGGCATGCATTTGCATTGTGACACACATTTCAGTCCAGAGTTGCAGCTGGAGGAAGAAGGCGTTTTATTGACAGATGACATAATGTTATGGCTGTTTTCCTCTCCCCTCGTTCATTTGACAACTATGCCATGGATTGATGGCAGCCACACCTGACTTACCCTCCATTTTCCCACCCAACGAGCATTAACTGAACTGTTCCCAGAAGGGAGTGACTTCTTGTCAGAGAGACTTAAGTACCAATATATTTATGACACTTCTCCTGGGAAGACAAAAAAAAAAAAAAGCATGAACATTAAAACCTGCAGTTTAGTTGATGTGATATCACAACCAAGGCATTTTTTAAATTTTTTTTACTGAAAAGAACTCCAGATACTTCTGCGTCCTTGGGTTTGGAGCTCACATGTGAGACTCAGCAACATGCATGTCCAGTAGTGTTATGGGTTTGATGAACAGGCCATGTGGGTGCAGTCCAAACTCAAGGGCACAACCCATCTATTCGCCATCTGTCAGCAACTTGTCATCTGGCTTTAGTAATTACACAGGCCTAAAGGAGACAGCAGTTTGGCAGCTAGCGCCATTAGATGCATTTAAGGTGAATTTCTGTAGGAAAAAATAATAAAATGAACAGAATAGAGGGGGGAAAAAAGCTTATTGTTTAAAAGTTTTGCTGTCAGGAAGAAGGAATATGGCTACTTCCTGGGAGCTACTTGGAACTGGGTCAGATGACTGATCTTATCTCGGTCTTCAAACAGACCCATCCACAGATCAAAACTTCTAATGCAGGAAAGACTTCAGGCTGTAGACAGATTTGGGTTATACTGACATTGTTTACATTAATTTTATGCGTATGAAAAGGCAAAGGACTCCAGTACACAGCAATTCAAGTTTTTTTTAAAATCATTTGGAAATAATACCTTCTGACGGAAATATAAAAATGCGTATATATCTATTGGTGCATGGGTTATTCTGTAATTTTATTCATCCAACAAAATGCAATGTTGCAAAGTCAAGGCACATTTAAAAGGTCACTGACAGGAGAGAAAATAAAATAAAAATAAAGATAAAAACATGGCTGTAGAGGTTTTGGGAACCTTGATACATTATAAAAGAAGTCTCCTGCATCCTGATTCATGGGCTATTGAATTTTTTTTTTTAATGATATGTGAGTTTTTTCAATAGTTTACAATGAATACAAATGGTTAATCTAGTGGATAAGAATGAACTAAAGACAGTTTTATACATGAAACATTATTAACTTAAAGAGTACTTGCAGGAAGTAATGACAATAAAGCGATGAAGTTGTTTAGGAAGATCAAGGAAACAGACTGAGCCTAAGAAGGGAGAATAAAACACCTTAGATCTTTTCTGAACTCTCCATTTTAGATAGCAGACATTAATTTTATCTTTATTTGTCATTGGTAGTAAAAGATTAAAGTTGTCTGAGTGTATTCTGGGTCAGCTTTAGACGGTCGCAGACCTCCCAGGTTTTTCTGAACTCTGATTTTCCTTCTCTGTGGAAAGAAGGCCTCGCTCTGGGAGTTACTGGCATGTTAGTAAAGTATCCCCATCAGTGTGAAACACCGAGAGAACAAAACAAACTGATCCAGGGTCTGTAAAAGGCTCTTTTCCAGATAATCTGTTAAATGTCCACAATTTAAATGTGAGTGATTTCACCTTAGGGTGACTGACATATAAATGACATTTAAGTGTAAAAATGGCTGCATTACGTCTGTGACTTATGTAGCCAAGCACATCATGTTGATTCATTTCATGCATGTGTATCTGTTTTTCAAGGTTAGAGTGTTTTTTGAGATGTTGCTCACATTAGTGCACTGGCTGGCTCAGCTTATTGGTAATGCTGGTGCCTCTGGGAAAAACAAAAACAACAACAACAAAAAAACACGAGTGTCTGTACTGATGTTGACTGACAAGTGAAAGTCACAGCAGTTTTGGTCTTTAAGGTGCAAAATAAAAACAGCCAGCAGAAGCAACGTGACGATCTTCCACCGGCACAGTGTTTGATGTGGGTAATGAAATGTCAAAGCTGACAGCTGAAAGCTAGAGAGTAGCTAGAGGTTTGTGTTTAAGCTGGAACTCTGGGATATTTAAGCAGCTAAATTAGAGTGGAAAGCCTTCACAGTGTGGCTGGGTCAAAGGAAGTGCTACATTTTATTTCTAATGCATGCTTTCTATTTGATGTATCAGCATTTAAACATCTTAGGTTCAATCCTAATAATTTCAGCATTTCTTGTTTTAGCTTGGTCTCCATCTTAATCTCACCTCTCAGAAACACACACAGGCAGTTAGTTATATTTAGAATGGAACAACAATAATAATAAAACATAAACTCAAAGAGGCATGGGTTAATTTATCGTAACTTTGATGTACAAAAGTAACTAGCGTTTTAGACTTTCAAAGGCTTTTTTCAACCAAACAATTAATTATTTCATTCTAATTTAATAATGGTTAAACTTGAGATGTTTTTTTTTTCTTTTTTAAATGACAGCACTTTGTGCAGATCTGAGCAACATTAATCAATTTTTTTTAATGGAGTTAATGGGACAGACCAAGCTGAATCACATTTCATGATGCTGCTTTGGGAAC
The DNA here is from genome assembly GCA_031762435.1 of Hypsolebias longignatus. Lineage (NCBI taxonomy): Eukaryota > Metazoa > Chordata > Actinopteri > Cyprinodontiformes > Rivulidae > Hypsolebias > Hypsolebias longignatus. The sequence continues at coordinate 14,712,706 of JARVGV010000861.1, forward strand.
TGTTATGGACCTGAGCAGACAGGTTTAACCATATTTGACATGACAGTGATTTAATTTTAGTCAAGTTGCTCACTAGGGGCTTACTCTCAGATTTGCTGGATGTTTCCAAAGGAGAATTGGCTTGAAAAAAAAAAAAAAAAAAAACACTTGGCAAAATGTCCAGGGCCACTAAATGTACAGAGCTTTCACAACCAATATGTTTGGATGAGGCATCAAATTAACAGTATGGCTGTGATCAGATGCAGAAACTTCACCAGATGCTATTTAGATGTTACTATCAATGAGGAATTAGGTTTTTTCTACTATAAAATAACAAAGTTGGATAAGTGCACTTTTGTATTTTCATATGTAAAATTAAAATCTTTCTGTTAAAAGAGCAAAAGTAAAAATCCATAGGACATACTATGGTGAATTCAACACCAAATTATGAATTCACCAGGAAGACTGAAAATAAATGACCTTTTGTTAAAAACGTAAAAAAATAAATAAATAAATAAAAAATAATAATAATAATCTTAACTTCGTTAAGAATGCAAAACAAAAACTGCAGAAAATGAGATCAATCCAGCCATGAACCAACAATCCATCAGCTTGTCTGGACGGAGGAAAAGTTTAGAAATAAATTGTAAAAGAAAATAAATGACACATCACACTGTGCTCATGCATCACGGTCTAATTGCATTTAATGCTAAATTTTGCAGGGGGAAAAAAACAGGAAAATCAAATACACATAAATTCTGCTTATTTTATTATTTTCACTAGAAGGCAAGCTTCTACTAAAACAAGCTCATATATTATAACAAACATCTATTGAGCTCCATTTTTTATTTTAATTATTCTTGGAATATCAAGCGAATGGACAGATATGTCAGCCTTTTTATTAGTAATACTATGATTATTATTTATTTGGGTTTTATAAACCTGCAATGAACAGAAGCTTTGTTAACAAGATTAAGTCTTGTAATTACACGGGAAATTAATTTGGCTTGCCTTGAAACTCCTGGGCGCTGTGCCTGGTCTGACATCTGTCTTAATCCAGAAAACATGGCCCCAAGTCGGGACAGGGTTAGCGTCAGGCTTTCCTCTTAAACCTGGAAAGCAACAAATGCATTGCCTATTCTGATGCATGTCATGGTGGAAAAATAACACCAATAAACATCTCTTTTGAGCGTAAGGACACGTCTTTCCACATCACTTTTTTAAAAGTCAGTCAGAAAAAAAATTACTCCTGCCTCAAATCTGCTGACACACCACAGCTTAATACACGTCAGTATTCTCTAAAGGTCTCTGTCTCCTATTAACAAACACTGACTCATTATTCACTCAATTAATTTTTGCTCGTGCAGATGCTCCTTCTTGTTTCCTCCTCCTCCTCTCATGTCAGCCTGATTTCACCCTCATCTTTCTCCTGCTGCCACTCGCCCCTTGCACTCTTCCTCATCACTTATTTTTGAATTCTGATTTACCTTTCCCTTCCTTGTTTTCCATCTGCTTCCCGTCTCCCCTTCTCTGTGTTTGTGCTGCTGACCCAGCAGTCCTGCTCTCTACACTTGACCATCATTTCGAAGCATGAGTGGTTTATGGGCAGCAGGAAGCACAACGGCTGACGTCTTAACCTCAATCTGATGGAGGTTTTCTCCTCAGTTAGTTTTTTTTTTTTACTCTTGCTGTTTATTTGCTGTATTACTTGCCGGTTATTGGCATCCTTGATGGAAAGCTCACAGCCTGGTCAAAACAAAAAGAAAGGAGAAATAGAAAACAGTAAAGCAGCAATAAGCAGCTTGATAGCTTAAAAAATGGCTTATTTGGAGTATGTTTCTTGTGATAAATAACTTTTTATGATGCTTCTCTGGTATCACCTGTAGTATATTTATGACTGTAGTAATTCTGATGTAATATCTAGGCATTGGCATTTAAAAGCACACCACTTGAGACATCATTTGCAGGTCATTAATTTATTTTCACTTTTCAGGCTGGTTCAATGTAAAGAACCTGCAAGTTGTTTCAGATATTTAAAAAAAATGCGCTCTGTTCTCACAGTATTTTTGTTAGCAATGTAAAGTAGCACAGATTTGGTGTGCTTTCATTTTAATATTTCATATTATATTTATGGTGAATATTTTTCCAAAACAGCAAAAAATGTCATGAAGTGTCATTTCCCTGCAGTGCACAAAATGACATGGAATAAATATGCATCATGGTTTGTAATTCAAACAATATCCGGAATTTAACCTTTTGGGATACAGTATTTTGTTTGTTTTTATTTTATTTTATTTTTATTTTCCTAGTTTTTCTTTTAATTTTTTTTTAAACTTCATATCTTCAAGGATTCAATTTTTTTATTGTCATTCACATCACATGTGGTGGAACAAAACTATGTACACAGAGTCCCAGTTACATCCAACAAAAATACAAATTGCAAAAAAACACAAAAACAAACAAAAAAAAAAAACAGTAGTAAGATCATAAAGTTCATGCTCAATAATACATGAATCAAATCTGATAATTCTCAATCAGGTCACCTGGACAGTTTCTTTGAAACATTTCACCCTCACTCCTGAGGGCTTCATCAGTCAGAGTAGTTCCAGCATGCTGTTACCCCACCAAGCAGTAAACAACTCAAGTGGACCAACCAGTTTGCTGGATCCAAGATGGTACATGTGTGTGACCACACATGTTCAATTTGCAGTGGCTTAGTTGGTTTAAAGCAGTCCTTCCTGTCTGTTATCAAAATATCTAATGAATTGTTGGACAAATGTTGATGAAACCATAATAATGTAACAATTGGATGTACCTCTACAACTGATTAACTTTTGAGACCCAACTCAAGATGGCTGCCACATCTAAACAACCTTAGAAATCATAAAAATAACTATGACTATTTAAATTTTACAGATTTTGAGCTAAATTTGTTGTGGTATTTTATGATGACATTTACAAGGTTTGACCAAATCTCAAATTATTTTCTTCTCATCATAAGTTAGTTTTAATTTAAAACTTTTGGATGAAAGGCGGTTAGCAATATTCAGCCCTTCAAGGAATGACTGATCTTTAATTTATCTTTTCGATGGGTCGTTCTTTGGCTCTTAGTGGCCATCAAGTAGAAAGTCAGGGTCACAGAATAAATCTTGGAGGGTTTTAGCAGATTATTATTAGGAATATTATTATTAGGAATAATGTGTAACTTGTATTAAAGGAAATTGTCCTGATAAGCCAGGTAGATAAATTTGCCACAAAATATTTTGCTTTCTAGGGCAAATGATATTGGTTTTTAATTTTGTGCATAGAGTCCTGAAGGTTTACAAAAAAACGATGTGAGGATACAGTGAGGATCGACGGGAAAGTTCTTGGGTCAATTAAGGATGTGAAAAACAGACTGTATAGAGAAGCTGTATCTTTTACAAGCAGGAAGAATGTCAGTAAAGAGCAAACAAATAGTGCTTTCTGCATGCTTGTGTAACCCACATTAAATGGGGATGTTTTTTTCTTTAGAAACAGAGGTTAAGGAAGCTAGGTAGTCTACCTAGCCAATAGGAAGTTTAGTTTCCAGTGTGTGTAAACCAATCAGAATGCAGACTGATGCAGTAGATTCCGCCCTTTTTTCCCGTGTCTGCAGCTTGGCTGTTGAGCGCGAGAGAGATCCACCACGAGGTGGAGATGATCAAGCCGTGCATCGTGATGGTCTGTGTGATAAGACGATTGAAGCAATAGATATGAACTCGAACAAAACCCTTTTGTAGATAGAATTGTTGTTATCATCTTACTTCTAAGCTGGAAGTCATGAAATGATTAAAACAAGACAACTTCAGTTTTCTGCCGAGCACTGTTAGAGCTACCTCGCTAGCTTCGTTAGCTCTTATTTGCTACTGGTTTCCTCAAAGTTCCTTTTGTTCTCCGTTCAGCTGAAGGTAAAGACTAAACTATGGTGTATTCTTACTTTATTCACATTGAAAGCTCATATTAATGAGGTTAAAGCATGAAAAATAGGCCTTGTTATATCATCTAGTGCCCCACGTGTCCAGACTGAGAGTCACCATATTGTTGGCCACACGTGTCACATTGAGATCGGTGAGCTTATTATGTGGGGTTTTGTTCTGTTTATTCCATGTTGTGAATAATGGTGTTTATCTGAATTATTTAATTAGTCAAATGTAAACTGTTACTGATTTTGAGTAAAATGTAATGTTTAATTTTGTGTTTGAAAAAATGCTTTTGCAATTTATAAAAAAGTAAATTGACAATGTAGTGAAATACCACATTGAGGTAAAAGAATTGTTTTATAGCAAATTTGAGCAATTTAATGAATTGATGTCAAATGTGATGTCTATAGAAACATGATTTAAGGATTAAAGTAGAACAGCTTAATAAAATTCTATTATTCTGCTGGTCCTGTCTTTGACAGGTCAGGTTTTTTTTTCTTCCTTTTGTTTATACTGGATTGTTCCTGAGGTGGATTCCTCCTGTGACTTTGATGGCGAGCCTTCCCACCTGGACTTAGAAAGAACTGGATTCCTTCTTTTCCATTTGGAGTCCTGCTGCACCCTGCGGTGTGGTAGGCCTGTATCACTCACATCTTCACACCCAGTTGGTTATGTGACTATTGACTGACACTGTTTATTCATATTGTTTCAACCTGGAATTTTGGACATTACCTTTTGGACCAGTTTTTTTTTTTTAATCAAAACAAACTGCTGTGTAGGAGAATTTCCTCATGTGAATGGTGTTGAGTTGAACCTGGATTGGAACTGAAATTGATTAATCTGTTTTCCATTATAATTTAGAATTCAGATTACCAGGGTGCACCCAAAATATTTAAAACTAAGAATCAGCACTTGGCCAAGTAGTTCTATTATTTCTGGTATTTTATTGTGTGTAATTTTATTTTCTTAATTGTGCGTCGTGTACAACTGTTGTCAACTTTAAGGTTTATATCACTAAAGCCAGTTTTCTATGTGTGTCATTTGAACACTCCACCGTGCTCCGATAGTCAAACCTATTGGCCCATTCAATTAAAAAAAAAAAAAAAAATCTTCTCATCTGTGTTACACGTGTGCTTTCAGGACATTATTACCTGCAGTGTTCCGTCAGTGAGGACTGAATAGACAAAAGGGCCTTCTCCTACTCCGCTCCTGCTTCCTGGAATATCTTACAAAAAGATCTGAAGATCTTGACCTTGACTTCTCTAAATGGCTTTAACAATATGTTGGAATCCTGGCAAAAACCAATGCTGACATGTTCCTGTTTTTGATTTTCTACATCTGCCTTATAATCTGTCTGTTTTGCTACTTTGACATTTTTGTTTTAACTTGCTAAAAAACATCTGTATGCCTCTCTTCTTATTGTCTATTGTTGATTGTCCAAGGAAAATCTACTGTTGCTGTTGTCATAATTTTTTGTTTGCAGCCAGGTCTCTCTTGTAAATGAGTCCTCGAGGCTCAGTGGGATTAACCTGCCTAAATAAAGGTTGAATGAATACATGGATGGATCCTTAGCCATCCATCCAAGGTTTTATTTCCTTCTTGCTCTCGGTGAAGGCAGACTCTTTTTCCTCCCGCTCTTTCCCCTGCTTCTGCTCTTTGTCCTGTGAACCTTTCAGAGCCTTTCTTTGCATATCTTCTGATTGGTAAATTATGGATCTGGTTAGCTGGTCTCTCAATGCAATTGATCAAATTTTCTTGATGAAAAGACAGTGAGAAGGAGTGCCCTCCTGCGGCAACGAGACACTTGCAGCCAGATACACGATGGATTCCTGGGGCAGTGGAAGATCATGTGTCTGTCCATCTTATCGGTCAAGGACATTGAAGATACGTACATAATTGGATTGATGATAACAGGATTTCTGCTCTTTGGAGTTGGTGGTTACCTGGCATATAGATAAAAACAAACAACGACGGCTGCTGTTCTGGCCATTATGAAGCTGTCTGGCCTGTGTGAAGGAATGTACCAAGCTGTGAAATCTCAGACTCAAATGGTGTGTGAGCTGATCTTTGAGCTGAATGCGATTTCTGCTGAGAATTACAGGCTATCACGGCCCTGGATAATAATTGTATTCCGGATCACGCTGTTGTTCCCTGCTGATCTGAAACAGGCTTGGCTCATGCCTATCATTTCAGAAAGATTTTCTGACAGTTCACTCTGCTATTTGCTGCAAATTATATGTTTCTACCTGTTGATTCTGGACCCAACTTCTGTTTCCCATGGCCGCATCCATTCATCTTCACGGGGGGGCTGTAGCCCCCCTCAGCCCAACTCAAACTGCAGTTGGGCCACCTCGTCAGATTTGTTTGCCCTTTTAATTTGTGACACTTTATGGTCTGAGACTTTTCTGCACCATTCATATTACTGTCAATATTTTCAGATCTCAGATTATCTGGAATCACTGAATCTTGTTAACACATCTGGATCTGCCCATCACTACAACTTTCACTGTTTTTGTGTTCTGAATGATCGTGTCTTCATTAATGTTTCTCATGGTTCAATTATGGGGCAAATTGTCACACTATTAACTCCTGTAATTACACATCAGTGACGAAAAACTCAAGAAAATGTCTGATAATAATGTTGTTACTGCTCTCAGGGATTCAGCCCAACCCTGCCACCGCCCCCCTCCCCACCACCACCACTAACTACAGTACACCAGATGACTTTAAAAACAGGTCAGGTCTTCATTTCCTGCATGTAAATGCTCGTAGCCTTCTAAAAACACTTGATGCCTTGAAACTTCTGGTCAGTTCTTCTGGGGCAGATGTGATCTTCATCTCTGAAACTTGGCTCAACAAATCTGTTAATGATCTGGTAATGGATTTAAGATCTATCGCTGTGACCGTCAAAAAAGGGGGGTGGAGTCGCTATTTACATCAGAGATTTTTTGGTTTCCAGTGTTGTGTCTGCAAACACAATCCCAAACCAGTTTGAGGCCTTAGCTGTAAACATCACTTTGAATGGAGGCCAGATCTTATCCGTAGTGGGTTGTTATTGTCCCCCCTCAGCAACACCTGAGGCTCTGTCCTCTCTGACGGAATTCCTAGGAAATTTAAAATTCAGACATTTTTTGGCAGGAGATTTCAACATTGACTGGGATAAGTCAACCACCCTCTGTGATAAATTCAAGGAATGTTGTCTATCACTCAATCTAACCCAACTTATTGACTCTACCACTAGACCAAACAAAAACTGTCCTGAAAAATCTTCCATCTTAGACCAAGTTTCTAACAAATACGAATCACACATTCCCTGGTACAGGTGTATTTGCTGACATTTTGGGTGATCATTGTGTAATAGCGGACCTCAGAGATATTAAACTTCCACCTTCTAAGCCCAGATTAATTTAAAAAAAAAGGGATTTGAAATGTTTTTGTGAACAGTCATTCCTCTGGGATCCATCCCACTTTGACTGGCAACGTATTCTATTAACCAACGACGTGAACACCACTTGGAACTATTTTCATAATAGTTTCATTTATTTTGTGAACAAACACGCTCCTTTCCGCCAGTTCAGGATAAAGGGA
>JARVGV010000861.1:14730349-14746207 GCA_031762435.1 Hypsolebias longignatus
CTACATAATTATCAAAAAACACATAAAATACTGTACAGTACGTTTAATAATGAAATACAATACTGTATTCTTCTGCCGCTGTGTAACAACGTTTACGACGTAAAACTGATGTATATTCGCGTAAAACCGCGTAACTCAAAATAAGGGAGATGCGTCGTAACCTCAAAACGTCGTAACTTGAGACCGTCGTAACCCGAGGACTACCTGTATCTTATTATGGCACTGAGCATCACGCTCAACATATCTTGCAAGATCATGCAAAATCACATCATTGCGCAAAATATAATGTAAAAGGTTTAACTAAAATACCCTTCTCATCATAGAGCTATCTCAAGTTAAATCTGGGGGGTGGGGGGGGGACACACACACACACAAAGATAGATATGCATTCCTGCAAGAAATGTTTGGCCTTTAAAGCTTAATTTTATTCATGAAGCACATGCTGACTTGCTGATCGGAAAACAGTTTTTCAGATAATGTAAAAATCGGACTACTTTAATAAAAAAAAAAAAAAAATCATATTGCTGTCCCAACATCACACCCCTTTACTATAACATAGCTGTAGATTTATACATAAACTAAACATATATGTGAATTATGACTTTTTTTTTACTGGTTAACTTTGAAACAGTCACAACAACTTGACAGGTTGTCGTCTGAAAATTCAGAGGACTAAAAAGCAGCCAGTGGGATTTATAAACATAAACTGTGCAACATAATATGTCTGGTTAAAAACACACTTTACAACTTTCCAAATCTTGACACCCACACTCACCCAGTTTTACATTTATTGAATAGATAGGCAGGAAAAACTACAACAAAAGGAAAAGCATTGTTGAGCCAAACTTGCTGATGACAATAAAAGGGATGATGCTTGACTAACATTAATTCAGTTCATTTCAGTTTATTTACCTGTATGTAATGCCAAGTCACAACTGAAGTCATCTCAGGGCACTGAACAAATACATTCACATAAATAAAATTCAATATGATGCATTTATTTTACCTTTCTGAAATACATTTATGTCTATACATATGAGGGAACCCAGCTGATCACTGGAATTTGGAAGATGTAAGCGACCACTCAGTCATTCCCAATGCATTAAATCACCTTTAACTCAAGCATTAGTAGGGAACTAAGCTGAATCTTTTTTTTTTTTAACAATAAATGCAGATTTATTTATTTTTGTTGCCAGCCAGGGCTTGTCAGTAAAGCTATAAGTGTGAACACATAGCGTATGCATAAATTGCCATGTGGATTCACAAACCTGCAGCACTTGCACATTGACAAAACAAACAGCCGGATACAAATCAGCAAATAACACAGGCTGCCGGACAGAAACCTGTCATTTCTCAGGAAGCTGACAGCCAAGGACAGACAGATCGACAGAAACCTGGACAGACGGCACAGATGACAGCATGTGTTTGTTTCCCTGGTTTCAACAAGCTCCATTGCTGTCACTGACAAGTTGGAACAAATGATGTTAAAAATCCTAAATGAACTGTCAGTAAACAACCTTGATGGATGAAGTTCTGGACTCCGGATGGAGAGCATGTGGCGAGGCAGCAGAAAACAATAAAGTGAAGAGCAGCCTGAACGTTGATCATCATGATTGGATCAGTTTATGTGAACTAAACTACAAGCTCAAATCTTAGTATTTTCAAATGTAGTTTTCTTTTCTCTTTTTTTCCCTCGGAAGATCAAAACTTGTTTGACGAAATAAAAAAATAAAAAAACCACTCAAAAGAACTTTGAAAAAAGGTAGACATTTTAAAGTTGAAGTACCTGTCGGTGGGTTTGATGTCAACACATACAGTACTTAAAGCTATAACAAGAAGACAAGCAATGAATAGATTAGTTTCAAACCAATTCAAAGAACACATTTAAAAACTCATTTCTTAATAGACTCATTCAGGCAAGTAGGAATAAAATGTAATCTAATTTATGTCATTCTATTCCAATTAGGTCCACTTCACAATTCAGCTGACATTCTTATCCGATTCAATGCCTCAGTAGTTAAAAAATATAAACTGAAAAATGTTTCTAATCTAAAAAAACAAAAACAAATAAACAAACAACAACAACAAAAAAAAAAATCAATGAATCAGCCAGCACTGACTACAAGTTTTAAAGAGAGAGAGAGAGAAAGAGAGAGAGAGAGTTTCACAAGCTTGATAAACAAGAGGACACTGAAATCTGAAAGTTCTGCCTTCTCATCTGCTGAAACCACAAGTTAGCCTTCAGTCCACTGGCGACACGATGGCGCATCTGGGAGAGCTGCCACCTCTCCGCGAGAAGTGCAAAGTCCTATGTGTTGTCATCATTGTATGTTCCCATGCAATGATAAAATTAGTTATCTGTACTTAAACCATGTGAGAAACACCCAGATGGACCAGTGGGCAGCCCGGGGAGAAATTAGGAATTGTTGTTTTGCTCAAGGAGGACATCAACATGTGGCATGGCGGGGAGTTGAACCTGCAATTTTCTGGCCCCAGGTTGGCTGCCCTACCTCTACCCCATCTCGGCCTGATCAAATCCCGCGTGAGGGTCTTTCTGGGTGGAGTTTGCATGTTCTTTCTGTGCATGTGTGTTTTCTCGAGGTACACCGGTTTCCACCCACAGACCAAAAACATGCATGTTAGACTGATTGGTGACTCTAAATTGTCTCTAGTAAGAGAGTGAATGGTTGTTTGTCTCGTTTGTCTCTATGTGTCCTTGTGCTGGACTGGAGACCTGTCGAGGGTGTCCCCCCCCTCCCTCATACAGCGACTGCCGGATATGGGCACCAGTGACTCCCATGACCCGGAAAGGAAAAAGTGGGTAAAATATAATGGATGGATGATGGATGGATGGATGGATGGAGTGCAAAAAGAAAAAAAAAAAAAAACTGGATCAGACTGTCCACATGAGACTTTAAAATGGTCACTAACTGAAAATGAAAGCAGCTTCATTTGTTGGAAAAGAGAAAATATAATTAACATTTTCTTAAAAACTTGGATCTTAGAATTTTTGAAAATATGCCCTTTAAGCAGTTCTAACTAACTAACTAACTAACTAACTAACTAACTAACTAACTAACTAACTAACTAACTAACTAACTAACTAACTAACAGTTTATTAGGATATTTTTTTAAGTTTCAGTCAATATGTCTCAGTCTTACTTTTTATTTTTAATTTTTTTCCATTAAAAAAAATCATTTTCTATATTTCTCTTTAGTGTAGTTGTTGACTCATTAGTCTTGCTGACAAACTAAAACAACAACAACAACAAACCACCATCTTGTTTTCCCACCCACCCATGAAATCTTACAACATTATTTCCAGTTTTATTCTTAATGTTTTAAAATGTAAAATAACAGAAAAATACATATGTAGTTTAAATGTATATCGGTGTAAGTTTGGGAATAAAAAACCCTCACCATTAATCAAATAACAACATGCTTACCTTTAGTTCTTGTTATATACAGACTATAATAATAGAGATGCACGATATTGGATTTTTGGCCGATATCTGATGCCGATATTTTATATACATTCCTTTGTCAGAATATAGCCTCTTATTTAGACTTATTTGCTACAAAAATTGTGCAATAGCTGTAAGAGCTGATGACATATATTCAGTAACAGTCATATGATATACATAGCACTTTAACTTACTGTATATTAAATGAAAAGCGTTAAATGTTATTGTGTTACGTCGACGATGATGAGATTTAATGAGATGGTGGAAGGTGACACGAAACACAAAAGTAAACTTGTGTTTCATACAATACGATAATTCCAACTAAACCATCATTGTATTGTGTGAAACACAAGTTTACTTTTGTGTTTCGTGTCACCTTCCACCATCTCATTAAACCTCATCACCATCGACGTAACACAAGCTGATGAGGGAGACACGACAGTTCATTGTCTGAAGGCTCCCGCTGGTCACAGTGGGCTCATTAACACGGCTGTTGTAACTCTGAACAAACTTCACATCACAGACAAATCTGACAAGTTGCTTCATCAAAACACAAAGATAAATCCAGCTCAGCAACTTCTTGTAATTGTAGTAAGTAAAGTGCAGACATGTATTTTGCGTCATTTAAATCTACTTGCTACCCTTTGGTAAAATTTATTTGAGCCTTTAAATTAAACAAACTGCTTTATGTCTTCCGTAAGTTTTTAATAAATTGTATGCCACGTAGAAGATTAAGTTAATTAGTTTAATTAAAATAGCATAAATTTTAATATTAAAAGAAGAAGACGGGATAAAATTATTGACTTTAGCAGTTATTCCATTTTTGGAAAATTTGATACTAAAATACAATTCTCTTTTTATTCTTTATTTAAAATTGTTAATTTGTTTTTTTTACACAGACCATACAAAAGAACATTATTTCCTTTAGAGTTATCATATCCTTGTGTATTTATCAATGATTTATTATTATTATTATTATTATTATTATTATTATTATTATTATTATTATTATTATATGATTTTGCATGTTTTGTCCTCAGTGTATTAATCTGAATGTTAAAAATTTACAAGTGTTTTATTTACATTTTCATAGCTGGTGTACTGTGGAAGAGAACCCCTTTTATTAAATGATTTATAAAACAAAATACTGAGATCAAACCTTAAAATTTATAGCACTGAGAAAAATACGTCACATAAGTTCTTATGTGTGTTTTCAGTCAGAGGAGATATAACCCACTGATAAGCCATTCATTGTTTCAGTACTCTTAACTTGATTTTATGAAATAATATTGTTTTTTCCATTTCTCCCCAGCCCAGTCAAGAATCAAAGAGTTGGACTGAACACCACGTTCAGGGTCTTGGCTTAATTAGTCCATTGTTTCTGCATAGCACTGCACGCAGGGCTCTCAGTTCACAGCTTCATGGGAGTTTGTTCAAACTGTCACCTGAGGCCAACTTTACTTTCTGGCACCCCAACTCCTTCCTCTGCTCTCCTCAGACGTTTGAGCATTTCTGCATGTTTCTCCTTGCTGACAGACAGATTCAAACAGACAGATGGAAGGCACTATCAAGGGCTTCAATCTGCTTTTTCAGCTTTGAGGAGGAGGTGAAATGAGGGGAGTCAGTTACGCTTTGATTACTTTGTATTTAAGGCTGTTCATGCTTATGTATGTCAAGCTTAACTACCGTACTTTGATGTTGGTCTTATTTGGTCAAACATCCGAAGTCAGTGCCAATATGAAAATAGCCATACTGTGTGTGCAACCCAGCATCAATAATAACAAGAATACTGCACACGGCACATTATAAGCCCAGCAACAAACTATTATTCAGGAAGACAACTAGACCTGGTATAATGTTTGACCTTGATTTGTGAGTTTGACCTAGAAGGTGGTGTGAGGAAAAGATTGTGACACGCATCTAGCGGTGATAAAAAAAAAAAAGTATGAAGTTTCATTGAATTATCTTGAGCTGATCCAACGTGATGTCCCAGGCAAGACAAAGTTTATGGACGGACGGAGACTATACCATAATATGTCTGTCTTTTGACAGGTGTATAATAATTGTAGTATAAAAGTAGTTTCCACCTCATAATCCAAGAAAGTTCAGTCAGGTCATCTGGACTGTTTCTTTTTTTTTTTTTTTTTTTTGAGATGATTCGCCCTTCATCCAAAGGACTTCATCAATAGACTAAGAGGAGTCGTTTGGGAAGTGGGTGGGCCCCAGAAATCATCTTATTACCAGCAAACTGGTTGGTCCACTATAGGAGTGTGCTGCTTGTGGGACTGAGTTTGTTGTGGCTCCTCAGACTGATGAAGTCCTTTGGATGAAGAATGAAACGTCTCAACAAAAAACAGGAAACCATCCAGATGACCTGACTGAACTTTCTTGGATATTTTTACCTGGATAATTGAGCATTAACTTTGATGCTTTGAACCACGTTGACTATGGCTGCCTCAGAGGAGTCGATGGGGGAGAGGGAGGGCCACAGAAACCATCTTATCACCAGCGTTGGTCCACTATGAGAGTGTGCTGCTTGTGGGACTGAGTTTTGTTTGTGGCTCCTCGGATTGAGGGCAAGAATATTGTAGCCATTGTTGTCTTTTTTTTTTCCCTGTTTTTGTTTCATTTTTATTTAATTTGTTTTTCATTTTATGATTTTTATATGACTGTCTATTTTTGTTTGTACCTCGTCTGTTCTTTGTTTAAAACAGGTCTCACTTGTAAATGAGTCCACGTGGCTTAATGAGACAAAATAATAAAGGTTGAATGAAAACTATGAAGTCCTTTGGATGAAACACCTCAACAACAACAACAAAAAAGAAACCATTCAGATGACCTACCTGAACTTTGTTGGATTTTTTTACCTGGATTACTGAGCATGAACTTTGATGATTCCACCTACTCTTTTTCTAACGTTTGTCTTTAAGTTCATTTTCCACAATGCGTTAATGTCCAGGTACGATGAACAACACAACAGCATAATTTAGGCAGTTCATTCTGACATTCCTTCAGGCTCTTCACCTGACACATCACAAAATTAAGCTCCATACACACTGTCCTAATTAGAGCAAATTAGAAACAAATCACTTAGTGTTGAAAAAAAAAAAAAAAAAGGGACAGTTTAAGCCTTGCTGTGAATCTAGCTTCAGATGAAGAGTGGCACTTGTGGAGCTTTCCAAAAAAAAAAAAAAGTGTTGAAGGAAGGCCCCCAAAAAGACAAGAGAGCCACTCTACACTTTGTTTGCCACTCTCAAACTGTCAAGTGGGAGGCATGGAGCTTTTAGTTTCCACAGGAGGAGAAACCGGCCGAGCATCTTGAATGTACGTCACAGTCACCATCCGACAAAAGGATCTTAGGAGACTCATGAGATTTAACTGTTAAGGCAAAAAGAGTGCTTTTGTCTCAACAAACCAATAATTACACTTGAGGCTTGAAAGATTTCCGCTGCTGTCTGATTGTTGTAAATTGATATTATGTTAAACAGGAAAGAAGTGAACAACCTCAGATCTAGAATGAAGCAGCTATTGATGGCATTTAAGATTAGGTGTGCTTGATTACACCCATGAATGCCTAAATGACGTGCAGCTCTCTGTTAACTGCACCCATTTAAGGCAGACCATAAAAGAACAATGTGTTGTGTAAGTGTGATAAGTTGGACAGGACTGGTTTTAGGTTATCCGTCACATCTTATAGCTGTGTTCTTCAAAGCTGGAAAAACTGAATCTTCAAAGAGTCTGCCCTGAACACAGCCAATAGGGGGCGCTGCAGTATTTCTCATGAGATGAAAACAAGGTCGACCCCCTTCAGCAAGTTTCTGTGTTCAAACAGTTTTACTGTAGAACTATTTGCTAATAAAAAGGCAATATGTGATCAGTGCTTGAGCTCTTTTTCTAAATATGTTCATTCAAGTGTTTTGCCTAACCAAAGGGTAAACATGCTAATTGACCTGCATTTTACAGAATTGTAATAAATATGAAAACCAATCAGGATAATTCACATTTTATTTAGGGGGAAGTTAGACGATGGGTGGGTGATTAAAAAAAAAAGTTTTAAAACCTCATCATTCATCTGCCAGCATTTTATCTTCTCACGTAGCCAGGATATACGAGCTGAAACTAGACTGCATAAAGCAGCGTTTGATTAAATTAAATGACTTGTAGCTCATTCACTTATTACATCTTGATCACATTAATGGCGATGGACAGTTAAATTCTTAATCTCCCATCTTTTACACTATTAATGGAATGAATGGATCGTCAAATCAATTAGTGATGATAACGATAACATTACAAAATGATGGCCCTTGATCAATTACAGAGGGGACTGTGCAGATTAATGAAATGAATTAATGGTCAAAGGAGCATGTTGGTCGCTGCTAACATCTAAAATAAAGCAGCCGTGGGACAAAACGGGGGAAAATTAGCTTTTAGGGGGATGAGAAATATAAAATTACAAACTTAAAAAGTGAAATACGGTCTCATAAAGTTGTCTTGAATTAAACAAATTTTTCTGTGCCTTAAAAAATATAATACAAAAAAAGTTAAAACCAGGGAGTTCACTTTATCCACTCTCAAACTCAACTCTTTTCTCACGTTAATAGTGTGAATGTTTATGACACATTCACACGATTGTGATCCATTTTTCTTTTGTACATTCTTCAGCATCTTTCTCGTTCCACAGTTTTTCAACAAATCATATCAAAACGTTCAGCTCTTTCAGGACAAACTTTCACTTTAGGTATTGGTGCAACTTTAGCTTTTTGAAATATTCAGCTTTTTCTGTCACTTTTTTTCCTCAACGAACTGATCTCATTTTACAACTTTCAATTCTTTTGGTCTGTTTACAACTTTTTACTGCTCCTTTCACATTTTGTTCTGTTTCAGCTTCTTTCAGCTTCCTTGTACAAATTTAAACTTTTTTCCAACTACGTTCAGCTAATGCTGTTCTTTCCCAGCTGTTTTGTGCTCCTTTCAGCTTCTTTCTGCTAACTACATGTACTTCTTCTAACTTTGTTCTGATAATTTCAGCTTGTTATGCTCCTTCCAGATTACTTCTGCAAGTTTCAGCCTTTTATTGTAGCTACTATTGAGCTGATTTTATTTATTTATTTCTAATTTAAACCTTTTCAGCTAATTCACTCTTGTGCCACTCATTTAAAAATTTTTCAGGCTAATTCAGCATAAATAAATAAATACATACATAAATAAATAAATAAAGCACTCTCTCCACTTCCTTCTGGTAATTTCAGCTTCTTTCTGCAATTTTTTAGCTACTTTTCAGCTGTTTTTTGTTGCTAATTTCAGCTTTATTCAGGTAATTTTCACTTTTTGTGCTCATTTATGCTTCTTTCAGCCTATTTGGCAAACATGTTCTTTCTACTTTCTTATGCTAATTTAAGCTTGCTCTACCTTTTTAGCTATATTTTATTTACTTATTTATTTTTAGCATATTTTAGCTAATTTATGCAGTTTCATATAAATTCAAGTTTTTCATTGTAATATCTGGTACTTTCAGATTAATTAAAGTATTTATGCAGAATATACTTGTTATGCTCCTTTCAGCTTATTTTAGCTACTATTTAGCTGTTTTTATGCTAATATCTTTTTCAGCCAAGTTTTTGCACTCACTTTCTACTTTTGTTTTGCTTTCTGGTGATTTACACTTGTTCTACATTTTCAGCTAAATTTCAACTTTTTTATAGCAAATTTCAGCTGTTTCTCAGCAATTTCTTCTGCAATAAGCACTCACACTGCATTGTCGCTGGAAATACAATTTCTCTAATTTTCTTTATGGTAAATTTGCTCAAGTTCAAGAGCTAAAAGTTTAATATTTTTAAAATTTGTTACTTAAATATGTAATCCTTGCAGCTGTATCATCAGTGCTACATTTGATCATTTCATCTTTTATTTTTTTTCAAACATTATAATAAAAAAATGTAGTTTATCATCTGAATAATCATCATCTCATTTAAGTTTGTAAAACTTTTAAATACAAACCAACGAGCAGGAATGTGTTGAATGTAGAGAAACTTGAATCTACATACTGCAGCCTCGTTTGTGTGCACTGAATAACTTCCATCTGTCAATATTTCCAAGCAAACGTTGTGCCTGAGCTCAGGGCAAGAACACCTTTCTGCCTTCCTGGCTGTGCAGGAAAGAAGAAGGAGGAAGTGCCACAAGGGAGGAGATAACAGAGACCACAGAGAGTGAAGCGGAGCTGAAGGGCACATGACAGGGATTTGTTTGAATCTAGAGCATGTTCTTATCAGAAGCCAAGTTATTTTCAAACCTACTGGGAGAAATATCTAAAGAACTTCTTCAGCTACCAGAAATATGCATGTGGTGAGGAAGGTTTTGTGAACCTCAGACCAGACAGACACGTTGACGTTTACATTAACAACTTTTACTAAACCAGGTTTTGTTCTGATCAGGGAGAGACATTTTAATCACTGAGGCAGAACATACTTATTTCCCATACTGTAAGTGTTAGTGCAGTGTTATACTGTTACTATAACTTAATTTTACACATTTTTCACACATGGATTTTATAATTAATTGTACATAATAAATGTTGAGCAGATATTATGTACTTTTGCTTAAATATTTAATCTATTAAGTACTTTACACAATCATATTTATAGTCTACCACCAAAAGGTGAAGGCAGAACAATGTCAATCCCCTAAAAATGTGTGTGTTAGTAGATTAAACTGATCACCTACCTACACACTGAGTGCCAACTGATCATCTGAGATCTTTGTTTTAAATGTTACCTTTAACTTTGACAATTGGGTCTGTTTGTTAGCAAAAAATCTCAAAACCAACAAAACAGATTTTGATGAAATATTCAGAATATAATCACTGGAGGCACATTTCAAAGATTCAAGATTCAAGGTGTCTTTGTTGTCATTCACACCACATGCAGTACATGAGGTGGAACAAAACTATGTACACAAGGTCCCAGTTACATTCAACAAAAATACAAATTGTAAAGAAAAACAGTAGTAAGATCCAATACATGAACTAAGAAATATGCTAAACTAAGAATACAGTACACTAAGCACTTAGTACAAAACAATGTGCCAAACTTGATCAACTTTGTAACATATCTACCTTCATATCGGAGTCAATTCAATTTAAGATGGCGACCACAGCTAATTGAACTAAGCCTGCACAAAAATGCCCAAACCTCAATGAGTTTTACAGATAATGAGCTAACATTTGGTGTTTTATCGTATTGTTTTACATTATTTGTGTTTAGCATATACAGTACAGTATCTTAGATACTGCTTCTTTTTTTACATTGTTTTTGCTACAGTTGGATGTAACTTGAACCTTGAGTACACAATTTTGTTTCACCTCATGTACCACATGTAATACGAATAAGAATAAAGAACCTTGAACCTATAGCTTGCAGTCATTTACAACACATACTCCATTTGCTACCAGACTGTGCCAGATCATTCAACAAATTGCAATATCCCATGAGACTCATGAGACGGTGCGTGTTGTTTTCAAGGTTTAACCATAAATGGTTGTAACTCTGTCATTTCTAAGAAGATCTTAAGTTAAAACGTTCGCATGAAAGCAGTGGGCACGTTGTATTTCTTCAATGAATACTAGATCTTTGCTGTTTTTTTTCTTTTGTTGGTCAATTTGCACAACCAAACCTTTTTCCAGTCAGTCCTTAAAGTAGAGATAATCAAATCAGGATTTAGTTATTATTTTTTTAAAAGTTCAAATAAATTGTTGGAAAGCTTTTTATCCCTGGTTTGGTGGATGCTGTTCTATCTCCACAAACCCTTTACCCTCTCCTTCGCTCGCCCTCTTTCACTCAGTCGCAACTTTATTCCCCTTGTGCCACAATCTCTCACCTCGCCACAAGATCTATGTCATAAATCTTTCCCACCCCACACATCACATCCCCTGTTGCCCATTTACCTTTCCTACCACTCACTGCCAGCTAAAGCCCTATTAACCCCTTGCTAGGCTCTGTAGTGTTGTTGAATAATTGAATATGCCTCCAAGCACGGTGAAAAGGCACTTCAATAATGAATAAGATAGGTTGTCTTTTAAGGGCGGAAGAGCCCTGTGAATATTAAAGTGGGCAAATCTGTAGCGAAAGACACCTGTTGCATTGGAAAAGATATATTTATTTATCTTCTAGACCAGAGCAGCTGTTTTACTTCTGTGTGCCATTCCTGAGTTTTTACCAGCACTACACAGTTGATTTGCAGTTTTCATCTTGAAGAAAACTCTAGATTAGTGGTCTTCAATTAAAACTGAGTGAGCGTGAGGATTTGTGTTCCCTAGTGTGTCTTCCCCTCGTGGTCTGACCCAGCTCCTGTCACTTGCACCTGTTCCTGATTGCCTTTTCCCCAGGTGTTTGTCATTGTCTGTTCGTTAGCGTCTGTATATAAGTCAGCGTCTCTGTTCCTCATTAGCATTGTCCTGTATGGCGTCCTGGTTTTGTCTCCCGCTGTGTCTTCCCAGTGAATATGTTAAGTTTGCTGTACATCATCTTATTTATTTATTAAATACAGTATATACTCTTCATTTACTCCTCGAGTTCCCCGCGTCTGCCTGCACCTTGGGTTCACACCCTAACAAAAACCTGATAGGGAGGGCTAGATAAAATTATTCTTTTCTTGCAGGAGTTCAAAATGTACACAGCCTTGGTAGTTTTTTCATTTCCCATTTTGTCTTTTGAGGTCTGTACCATTTTTTTAGGGTTCACAACTTATTTCTGCAAAACGAAATGTAGGGAAATTACAAATCAGATGTGGGGAAGTTGTGATCATCCACAGCCTCGACAAGAACCACTTTTATTAAATTTTTTTAATGTATTTATTTTTTAAGAACCAGTTGTCATGACTAAACGTAGAAAAATAGCCTGAATAATAATAACATTTCTAAAAGTTTACCCACATCTTGTCGGACAGGTCGTGCACCTTATTGTGATTTTTATAACTTTCCAACTCTACTGCCCAGTTCTCTCTCATTTCTCCATTAACAATGTTTTTTTTTTTTTTCAAAATGTCTGACAGAATTTTGTGTGTTTAATCCAACAAAGTTAAGTCAGGTCCTCTGGATGGTTTTATTTATTTATTTTAATGTTTCGGCTTTCATACAAAATACTTCACGAGTCCGAGGAGCCACAACAAACTCAGTCCCAAAAGCAGCACACTCACACAGTGGACCAACCAGTTTCATGGTGATAAGATGGTTTCTGGAGTCTGCCCTCTCCCCTGTCGACTCGTCTGACTGAGGCAGCCATAACCAAAGTTGTTCAAAACATCAAGGTTCAGCAAGTCAGGTCCTAGTTCCTTTCAAACTGGTTGACCCACCATGTGACGGTGCTTTTTAATTCTGAGTTTGCTGTGGCTCCTCGGACTGATGAAGTCTTTTGTATGAAAGATGAAATGCTTCATCAAAAATAAACCGACCACAGGACCTGATTCAACTTTGTTGGATTATTTACCTGGATTACTGAGAATGAACTTTGATGTTTGTGTCTGTGTGTGTTGGTTTAAAATGGCATAACAAGTTAATCTTCCTGTTTGTCTGTAGAGACATTGTTTGTGGGGAGTCTGCACACTCTGCCTTCATGGGTTCTGGTTTCCTCTTACAGTTAACTGACCTACAGGTTATGTGGTAATTAAAATGGGTCTCATGAAGGACTGAGTGCGTCTCTCTCTGCATCCTTCAGCGTTTATTGTCTCTCTGAAAGTGTCATTTGTCATTGCATATAGATTCCTTGACTTCACTCATGATGAAGCAGGTGAAACTAATAAATTAACTCAGACAGATCAGAATGACGTTACCCAAATCTGTCTTCTTTTTTTTCTTTTTTTTTTTTTTTAACATATTATAATAGATGAAAAAGGTGGGTGTGTTTCCTCTTTTATTCTCCTGAAGCCTTAGGCATTTTCCCTTGTTACGTTTTCATGAAAAACGCTCTAATGTCTGAGCCTGACAGTTGGTGCATGCACTGTTGTAGTTAGTAATGAACATCTGTCATACATCATTGACTCCCAATGAATGCTTTTGGGCAGGTCATTCCACCTTTAAGCCAGCTCAAACAATAGGTTCATTCTTTTTTTTTTTTTTTTTAATCCATCAACTAAACAGCTTTTTTTGCCACCCGACTCTAAAGGAACTTCAAAAACACTGTCTGCTGTTTCTTACGTCAGAAAAGTCGAACTGAAATACCATTTGTACGTGATAAGTAGGTGATGTTTTAGGTGTCCCAACATTTACTTCTGGGTTGATACTCCAACATATAAACCGATATTTTGCCTGATTGTTTGTTTCTTGAAAGATAGAACATACTTTAGTTTTATTCACTGCCACAACTTAGAGTGTGTTGCCTTTGTTTTGGGGATAGTTTTTAAATGACTGAAGCTGAAAATGTGTCATAAAATCAAATGGCTTTGTCACAGATTTGTGTCTGTCAGACGTACACAGAATTAAACTCAGGGGTCTACATCGCAATTTCTTTTCCGTCTAAAAGGGTACGAATAAACTCTAGTTTGTCCAGCGTTTATTCAAAAGAAAAATACTGTAAGTTTAAATTTGATAGAAACTTGAATTTATTTATTTATTTTCCCTTTCTGCTCCACAAATGATTATTTGTCTAAATTAGGGCAACAGCAAATTCCAGTTTTTCTTAAGCAAGATTTTCTTTTGCTTTGTGGCTGAACAGATAAAAATTGTGGCCTTGTGGATGACCCAATGGTGAAGCAAGTGGTGGACTGTGTAATGGGCCTTATGAGTTTAGCTCTTTAAATATGGCAGCATTGGATTTGTCAGTATTTCTTTTTCTTTGGTTGTTGTTTAAACAAAAACAAAGAAGCAAAAGTGAGCCCTGGATTCATGTCAGGCATTGCTCTTTTGAATAAAAAATAAGCAGAATTAATGATATACACTGGAATAATAAATAATGATTTCATGGATGAAGACTTTATTTATTTAAGACATTTAGAAAGCTGAAAATTTAATAGTCCCCAAACTACTGTGCATTAATTTACTTCAAAAGTGTCAATTATTTGACTAAAGACTGGATGTTCTTTGTTAATCTTTTTTAGAACCTTTTTTTTAGCTTCTTATGAACACATACGTTAAACTAAAGAGCAAACTGTACAACAAAATGTAAAGATCAAACAAATTAAATAAATATTATGTTTCTCTTTTTATAAGTCAAAATTATCAAAGTAACTTTAAAAAAAAAAAATATATATATATATATATATATATATTTTAGTTAAACAACAGCAAACTTTGGCTTAAATTTCACATCAAAGCAGATAAACAAAGAGAAAAATGTGAAATTGAGAAGTGCTTCATTGCATCACTTTGTATAAAACTATTTGCATCAGTGTTCTGAATCCACATTTGTCCAAATCCATTCATTGTTAAGTACAGCTTCACAGTTCAGTGTTGGAAGTTTCAAAAGAAAAAGACCATGAATCTTAGATGATGGAAAAGGAATGCCCGTCGTGAAACCGTACTGCAGCTGTAATAGCTGTGGTAGAGAGGACGGATAAGAAAATAGATGGTTGGAGCAGCTTTGCCATTGTGTCCCTGTGGTGCAGCAGAGAGCAGATCACAGTCTGGGGTCACAGCTACAGCTGTGAGCACACCTGGAGGCACAGATACAATGATTTCTCCACCAGAAAATGGAAAGAACGTGAAAAAAAAACCAAGAAGTGATGTGAGTGTGTTTGTGGTGGAGGAATGTGGCAGAGAAGGTGAAGGAGAGTAGAGGATGTTGCACTGTAACAGGGTAACAGTCAATTTTGTGGAGATCTGATCCATTTGGGGGGTTAAAGTAGACACTGTCATGTAAATCAAAGTTCATGCTCAATAATACAGATAAAAAAAAATTAAAAATCCAACAAAGTTGTCAGGTCCTTTGGACAGATGTTTTGTTGTTGATATGGTTCGTCCTTCATCCAAAGGACTTCAGCAGTCCGAGGAGCCACAACAAACTCAATCCAACAAGTGGCTTATAGTGGACTAACCAGTTTTATGGTGATAAGATGGTTTCTGGAGTCCGCCCTCTCCCCCATCGACTTCTTTGATGCAGCCATAGCCAAAGTGAGCAAGCCACTTATGGGACGGAGTTAGTTGTGGCTCCTCAGCCTGATGAAGTCCTTTGGATGAAGGATGAAACATTTCAACAAAAAAAGAAACCGTCCTGACCGGACCTGACAACTTTGTTGGATGTCATGTAAATCATTTTATTACTATAAAACATGGATTTCTTGTCAATGAAATGTAAACTCCAAGCGCAGGGATGGTAATAAGAAACTATGAATTTTCATTCATTCAACCTTTATTTAGGCAGGTTAATCTCATTGAGCCTCGAGGACTCATTTACAAGAGAGACCT
>JARVGV010000861.1:14762089-14777141 GCA_031762435.1 Hypsolebias longignatus
AAAAACAACAACTGCACACTTAGAACACTGTTTTAATGTGTTTCCAAGCAGTTAGCTAACAAAATACTCTAAAAAAAAAAATTCTAAAAAAAACACAAAATGCTGCATAAAAAAGGCAACGTAAGGTGTGATGACGTCCCTAGGGGCAGTGCCGTAAGTCCGGAGTGCCCTAAGTCGATGGCGCCGTAAGTCGGGGACTACCTGTATATATCTTTTGGAGTCAGTCTCTCCAGCATCACAGACATCTACACCTCCAGATGCAGGAAGAGGGCCACCTGCATCATGAAGGACCCCACACACCCAGCACACACTTTTTGCCCTGCTCCCTTTGGGCAAAAGGTTGAGGAGCATTAAGTGTAGAACCACTAGACTGAGGAACAGCTTCTACCCTGAAGCTGTTAATCTCATGAATTCCTAATCAGGATTATCACTGTGAAAAACAAATCACTGTAATGCCACATGTGCTGCTGATCTCATGCTGCTGATTCATTCCATGCTGCTGTGTTTATTCATACTCATCTGCACACACAGAGTCATGTTTGTGCTGCTGTTGTTCGGCGCATTGTTTTTGCACTATTAAGGGTTTAGTGTATGCTTATTTTAACGTACTGTATTTCTTAGTTCATATCTTAGACCTTATTACTGTTTTTCTTTTACAATTTATACATTTGTTGGATGCTACTGGGGCCCTGTGTACACAATTTTGTTCCACTACATGCACCACATGCAATATGAATGACAATAAAGAACCTTGACATTAATTGCACATTATGCAATGGAAGAAACCGCTATAGACAATCACCTGTACCTGCCATTATAATATTTCATAAGAATCACAAAAACTAAATTCAATAAATTACACGTCAAATTTCTATTATCTGAGATAATCTCTCCTTTGCACACTTATCAGCCATCCCATAATAGCCTAATAGCTACTGTGAATTTTCTCATATCAGATGGCAGGCACTCAAAATAACTGTATTAATCTATATTTCATCATCAGGATGGGAGATATTAATACAATATATTTATATTTAGAATTTAAACATCATCATGATTCCTGGTGTGAAAACTATACAGGAGAAAATGTTTTTTGTCATTAACGTGAGCAAATTTCCCTCTTTTTCTGCATTTGGCCTGCAACAGACCTAAATGTGCTTAGCTGGTTTGTAGAGTTTTCAGATGCACTGCATTGTGGGAAGCTTGGAAAACACATCTGACTCATGATTGGACTGACTAAAATCAATGCCTTAAGGTACCAAAGTTCTGTATCCAAGTCTCTTTCAGTATGTCTGAAACTGATTATGACCTCAACGAGGAGAGTGACTTCATTCTTTAGCTGTTTTGCAAAACGACAGGAATTGTGCCTGATTTATCTGCTGCATCTCAGCTGAAGGACGATCCCACGCTTGTTTGTCAGTTGATAAGTTTAATGTCCCAGAACATTTAGTCCTGAAGACATATGTAGAAAGATTATAAAAACCCACAAAAAAACACCACAAAGCCACACAAATCTTTAATCAAGCCTTTCTGAAGTTTTGAAGACAAATTACTGTCAACAGTAATTTCTTGAACCTAGAAAAAAAAGGGTGAATATGCATCAACATTTCCTAAACCTCTCACATCTGGTGGTGCTTTGCTCTCACGTTACTCCCTTTTCTGTTTTTGAGTTTTCCTCCGCTGTCAGCCTCGACCCGGTCTTATCTTCAGCCACACCTCTCGTCTTTTCTGACGCTTATCTCCAATGCCAGTGTTCGTCATGCATCCACAACTTTGAGAAAGATAGACCATTACATGGCAAGATTGTTTCGCTTACTCGAGATCTTACACATGGATGATTTCTGTGAGCCACAATCTTGCTGTTAAAGACTTTTGGCCCCCACCTGGACAAGGCATTTGATTTTATCCCAGCATGTGTTTTAACATGTATATTTGTGCAGCTGTGTGCCACCTTTCATTACTATGATCGAGGCTTGGAATAATACATCAGGTAATCTTGGTAACTTTAAACTTCTTAGAGATTTGTCTACTTTATTGTCTTATTTTGACTTGTTTCACATTAGTCAATGTCATTTAATAATGAGAAATACTACATATTAACCTCAATATATACATCATTCAAATTGTCTACTCACTGATGTGATATACTGTACTCATGATGATGATGGGACCAACTGATTGAAAACCCTTAATCTTGCAAAAGTGGAAAAGGAAAAAAAAAAGTCAAATAAAAATTAGAAGCCACATAATATGACTGAATAATATAAACAGTAGAAAACATATTTTCTGCTGTAGTATCTTGGATTCATCAGATAACTGTTTCTGCAGGGATGGCAAATGACATATGCTGTAAAAAGTTGCTTCCCCACAGATTTGGAAAGATAAGGATGTGATGGCACTCAAAGGAAACAATGAATGCAAGTAAGGATGGGAACATGCAGTAAAAATCATGTTTTATGCTCTTTCAGATATTGTTCTGTAGTTTTCATAAAATGCAATAGGCAAGATGAAAATCAAAGGATATCAGATCTAAAACAGCATTTTGTTTCTGGTTTATCTCTTTTAATATGCCTTGCTGTTTTGTCTTACTCTTGTATCTCAGTATATATTTCAGCACACTGTTTATAGAGACAAAACATCCGCCATTGTTCTAAAAAAGAAAGAAAGAAAAAAACAATTTTCTTTATTGATGACTTCAACTGGAGCAATTGAGGGGTGAAAATGATTTCCTTGAGGGCACCTTGATTTTTTTTTGGGAAGCAGACAAGAAAGCCTGATTCACAAAGCGCACATTTTCCACTTGGTTCAGTGGTTTCAGTAGAAAACTTTTCATATCCAAACTTTCAATTAAATTATTTTTTTGGTGTCTAACTTACCCCAAAAAAAAACAAACAAACAAACAAACAAACAAAAAAAAAAAACGAATTCTAATAACACACACCGCGGTGAAAATACAGTATCTTCATATGACGAACACACGCATGAAATCTGCTCCACTTCAATACTTTAGTCACTATCTGGGCAATATTTGAATCTATAACGCTGCATCTACAACTCACCATTTAAAAGAAAACTATTCTGCATGATTCTCAAAGATCAAAATTTTGAACTCGAGCTCGTATTGGTACACCAAAATAAAATAAAGTATTAAATGGAAAAAAAAAAAAAAAAAAGAGCCATCGTGTTAGAGTAAGTGTGGTAGGTAGAAGTTTGCACATCGTGCCGTGCTCATTGAAGCAAACCACTGACTTGCTGATCACTGCAAATTACAGGTTTGACCAAAATGTGTAAAATACACAAAAGAACTCCTTATTTGATCTGAGGTCAGACTGCTTTTAAAAATTCAGGTCTTAATCTCTGCAAATGCTGAATTTATGGCTGTCCTGAACCAATCCCAGCTTTGAACGTGTTTTTTGATGAGAGATTTTGGCAGGCCAGTCCGACACAGGCAGCAGTGCTGGGTGGATTATAGGGAGAAAAAATAATATTGGGAGAAAGGAAAAAGTCAGGTTGATGTTTATCCAGACCATTTTATAACATCTCATGTTTTAAACATCACATACATAAAATAATTCTCATAAATATTAAAATTGCATACCTAAAGTTTGGTAGGACACATTAAAGACATGTAAAATTTATTTCTTAATCTTTTAAGTGATCTTCTTCCAGGATTCCATCTCTGCTATTTGCAGATGATGTGGTCCTGTTGGCTTCATCGTGACATGATCTCCAGCTCTGACTGGAGCAGTTCACAGCCGAGTGTGAAGCGGCTGGGATGAGAATCAGCACCTCCAAATCTGAGACCCTGGTCCTCAGTCAGCAAAGGGTGGATTACTGTCTTCAGGTCGAGGGTGAGGTTATGCCTTAAGTGGAGGAGTTCAAGTATCTCTGTGTTTTGTTCACAAATGAGGGAAGAATGGAGCATGAGATTAGTAGACGGATTGGTGCAGCATCTGCAGTATTGTGGACCCTGTGCCAATCTATAGTAGTGAAGAGGGAGCTGAGCTGTAAGGCAAAGCTCTCTACCTGGTCGGTCTACGTTCCTACCCTCACCTATGGTCACAAACTCTGGTTAGTGACCAAAAGGATGAGATCACGGATGCAGGCAGATGAAATGAGTTTCCTCTGCAGGCTAGCTGGACTCTCCCTTAGAGATAGGGTGAGAAGTTCATTTATCCAAGAGAGACTCTGAGTAGAACCGCTGCTCCTCCACATCGAGAGGAGCCAGTTGAGGTGGACTGGGCATCTGGTAAGGATGCTTCCTGGGCACCTCCCTTGGGAGGAACTTTGGGCATGTCCAGACCCTGGGGAAGACCTAGGACATGCTGAAGAGAATATGTCTCTAGGTTGGCCAGGGAACGCCTTGGAGTCCTCCCAGAAGAGCTGGAGGAGGTGGCTATATGGAACAAGATGTCTGGACCTACCTGCTCAAGCTGCTGCTCCCAGTGACCCAACTTCAGAACAAGCAGAAGATAATTAATGGATGGATTGATGTAATTTTTCTTCCTCCTTTGGAAACAACATTTTTTGCACTAGCAAAAGGCAATTACTTGGAAGTCACTGAGGCCATCTCAAGAAGAATAGTTCTGTATCTGCATCACAATGAAAGCAGAGATAGTGAAGTCAGACACAGTCCTTAAATCAATTTTCAACATATTCTTTGCAACTGTCTCTTGTTTTCTTCAGTTTCTGGTACTATACCTGTTGTGTCAATAAGGGTGATGGATCTCTCCTGTCAGTACAGGGAAAATGAAAGATGCAAACAAAATATGAATACAGTATACAGAGTGAGACTACGCTGAAAAGGGCTTTGATTGACTTTGGAGAGACCAAAAGCACAAGTCAGTTTGTGTGATGTTTTAAATGAACAAATTATAAAGGGAATACCCAAGTTTAGCATACGATTATGGCCCATTACCATAATAAGAACTCATGGGCAGTGCTTGACCATAACCTACTAAAATGAAACAAAAAATACAGACTTAAAATAAATAGACTAACCACATTCTGCAAGCTTGACTTCCAGCACATTTTGTTCAATGTTACAATTTAATCACACCTCCTTGCGTTTCTGTCTCTATTTCACAACACTTAATTACACTTCTACCATTATAATACCCTCTGGGCAATGCAACGTATGGTGCAATTATTCCTTCTTAACAATGTTGCATTTCATTTCAGCTTCCAATCAAAGCTTAGAAATTTTTCATCCTTTTGAAACTGTGGTATGTTTCACAACGGTGCACTATCATCAACCAGCAGCTTGCGGCAAGTTTTTCCACTCGACTTTGACTGAAAATCCATCCCTCACTGAAGTGGATTGTCAGTGGCTGGTGGTTTATGTCTGAAAAGAAAAAAAAAACAAAAACGTTTTGAATCGATTTGTGTGATTTGAGTGATTTCATCACCAAAGTTCTTGAGCAACAAATGATAACAGCAAAGATGAGCATAAACTGTATAAAAATGTCTAGCCTTCAGTGTTTCTATTCATGCACTGAGGACTTCGGTCTACAGAATAAAAAAAAAAAACAATGTTCATAATGTAGCTTTTCTTTTCATCCTAAAATCAGGACTGGAGCAAGCTTTAATTATTACAATAAACACAAACAAAAAGAATAAAATTATGTCTAACAATCTGAACTAACATGAGCAAGAATACATATTTAATAAGCATAATTATTGCTAATCTCTGTTTATTGCAGTCTTTTTAAAATGTTTGCTAAATGCAAATATCACATCTCTGATATTAATTATAATTTCAGTCTTCTCGCTATTCATTTTTCCATTTTTTTTATTCCTCACATAAGGTTTTAATTCCTTTCTTTAATTTTGTTACTCAGCCTCATTCTTCCTTTAATGTTTTGTGCTGCAGATTTTCTTTTACCAGCTCAAGGAGGTTATATGCTGCACGACCACAGCTTTTCACTGCTTTATGTTTTTTTTTTCCTTCTTCATTTTTATACCCTGCTGCAGTGCATTGACCCGGAATGTATGCAGTCAACCTATATACAGTGAGCTGTGAGTGAACAGCTTTCATCGGCTACAGCAGTCTGGTACTTTTGGATCCTTTGAGCTCTGCCATGTCTGCCCGCCTGCTGCATTCACCACGCTTCACACTTTAGACACTGAACTGCAGTTCAACTCCCCCAATTGGCTTTCTGGCTGTCTGTTGGGGGTGATGCTGAATATCCTTGGGGCTTGACCTTTCTAGAAGGCAATGAACTGTCAAGTCTGGTTATGTTTTAGTGGAACTGCATCAGTGTACAACACATCCCTGAAAGTGCTGATTGTGACTATTTCTGGCTAGCACCCTATAGTGTCAATAGTCTTCATATCTGACCTTTATAGCCAAATCAGCTCAATGAAGTTGTCTTCACTGTATAACAATCCCACAAATTTTGGCTTGTGGAACACCAATAGTGGGGTTGGGAGCAATAACACTTGTGGCCTCATGCTCGGGCAATTTAGTATTCATTAACAGTACAGCTTTCTCACTTAGCTTCCTTACCACAGTTCAGTGAACTAGAGAACCAGTGCGCCCCAAATTAAATAAACAGAACCCAAAGTAACTGAATAACTGCACAAATAATATTCTCAGTAAAAACAGAAAACAAACTCACCATTTTCTCCAATGTTGCACAAACTTAATCATCAGCAAAGAAAACAATTACCAGTAGATTTGTAGGTTTTTATGTAATGGTGCTTCTATCCAAAATGTGGGTGAACCTGACATCTCATTAAAACTAGAATGGCCACTGCTTTATAAAGGCCAAGGCAGAATCAGCTACATAGGGAATTTTGCAGCACTGTGCAGGTATGGAGGGTGACCCCTGCTTTTTGAATGATTTTCTGTGGTTTTGCTCAGTAATTGGGCTTTACAGTGATAAAGAAAGGATTAAGAGTGCATATTTTTTAATAGTGTGGAAAGCCAAACTACTAGACAAACACTAAAATCAAAACAGTTTAATGGGAAAACAAACAAAAAAACTGAGTGTTCCTCCAAAACTTTTTATTTATTTTTTATTTTTTTAACTCAGGGATTGTTTCAGTTTAAATTTGGATGCTGCACTTAATAGACCAAAATTGTGCCATGACGCCTTGCTCATGGTTGGCACTACTGTTTGTATGTGACATCAGTATTTCAGTTGAGCTTTTTTCTCAAGGGCAATATGAAATTCAACTGGTGAAATAAATATCACAACTACGTAGACAGCCACACATACTACAACAACAATTATACCAAACAACTACAACAGCAACAACACAATTACACAAGTATCGCTATTAGCTGAGATCTGACCTTTTTTTAATTCAAGGCTGCAGACCAACATAATGCATGCAACTATAACCTTGCAATTCAGCCAACCTCTCTCTTATACCACTCAGCTGTATTCCAGCAGCACCTGTATTGCCATTCTGGGCATTCATTGGCATTCTGATCATGCATCTTTCTCCCCCAAGACCCCTTACATTTTGCTGCAGAATGTGCTTGTAAGAATGTGCATGAATGACTGTGTGTAAGTTCAAGAAATAAAGAAAGAAAGAAAGAAAGCATGTTTACAGCTCTCCTCTGCACTCATTTTAAATAAGACTTCCAAGTCCAATCTAATCTACATCTAATGTAGTAATGGGTGGCCACCCACCCGCATAATCTTGCATATCTGCAGGCTCCATATGGCTGAAGGGAACTTTCATTGTTTCATTACAGATCAGACAATCTGGGTCCACAATCTCTGGTTCTGGTAATAGGCCGTCTTTGGGGATTTTCTTTATGGCTGCTTATTTCAGTCATTCATTCAGACCACATGTGTTGTAAACCAAACTGGGGAAAACAATGATTGCCAACTGTGCAAAATTAAATCTTTCAAAATAATGATTTTGGGAATGTTTGTTCGCAGCGATTGTAATTAACAGAATGAAGATAGCAAAATGCCTGATAAGACTAGGTAATAGACTTGTGAACAGTTCAGATGCATCTTCATGGGAAGGGCACACATCCAACAATCATCAGCAATCATCATCTAGTCAGTAATCATCATAAGACATTAAGGCTGCCATTCCAAAGGCCAATATATGTCCTGACCTGATTCCAGACCTGATAGTGTGGTGGCCTAAAGGCTCCTATTTGTTGCTATCCAGACACTATTCTTCCTGGTAGGTCTGGGCTTTCCTCTGCTACTAAAGTCTGACTATCAAGGACAACTTACCTCCCACCAGACAAGCGTGAAGACTTTAAGGCATGCAGAAGTAAGCAGGGCCAGGAGCAAAGGTTCTTTAAGAATGCCACTCAGGTTTTCCATTGGAGCAAGGAGGGTCCCCTCTGGGATGACAGAGTGTCTGGCCGATCTGACAGGAAAAGAAACCCAAACGTGGGATGGGCTAGTTGCCACGGTGCTGAGCGAGGATGCAAGTGATGGATGGAGGTTGTTAGATGCAGTAATTGTGTTCAGGTAATTGACCCCCCGCTCTCACATAGTCTCTCTCTCGCCCTTCTGTTGGGGAGCAAAACTCTCCATCTCCCTAACACTTTTGTCCCAGAGATGGAGGGAAGCATTGGCAAAAACTTGGCAGCCCGCTTGTTTAGAATTTATAAGCAATTACCTATTCTACTCACTGCCTCTTATCTTTGTTGAACTAAAGCCAATATGTTTATATATGCAATATATGTATATATTATATTATAATCCACATACTTTAAAACATTTAGTAACAGTGCAGTTAGGAAATTATTTAAAACAACATTATGAACTTTAATGCAACTTTAATGTATAATGGGGTGAAGTTCAAAATGATAATACTAAACAATGTGCCATTACGTATCTATGACTGTGAAAATACAATGCAATAGCCACCATTAGCATATTATAAACACTTGCCTACATAGAAATATATTTTCATCTGAAGAAAAGACTGAGGTTGACTTTAGTTGATCACACATAAGATTACTTCCCCAAACACATGACTTTTTAAACCAGTTGGAGGTGCAGCACTACCTCACCTTTGATAATAAAGCCAATCTGCCCCTGAGTACCAGTGAAGCGATGGCAAAAACGGAGACGGATTGTCATTGCTGGATATGGAAGAGGTGATGATGTACTTCCTTCTTCATGCATCAGCAGGTTGTGTCAGCATTCGTCACTGGCTCTAGTCTCTGCTAAAAAAAAAAAAAAAAAAAATCAACCGAGTATATCTCAATCTACAATCTCTGATTTATACTGAGTTCTGCAGCAGGCTGACAAGTTTTTAAACGGAGTCGAGCAATGTAAATCTTTGCCTCAGTGAGTGCTGAGCTCGTGATGAGAAATGGGAGGAGAGAGAGGCACTTCTGCCTGTAAATAAACTTTTGTGTTGACGCACATTAAACCCCTCAGGAGAGTTCAAAACTATAAAGTAGTACTTTGTGCAGAAGGAGTATTTGTGCTGTATCCTTGTGTGTTCATAATCTTTCAGCTGTTTTAGTTTTTATTATGAATTACATTACTCTAAATGCAACCATCTTTGTAATTTTCAGTACTGCTATAGTTTTATGGCAAAAAATATTCTAATTCTAATTTAACTATTAATAACCCCCCACCTTACACTGTTTAGCTCTTTAGGACTGCTAAGTGAAAAAAAAAAAAATCTGTCATTTTGCCAATCCAGGGTATTAATTATTGCTGTTAACTTCCACTTCCTGCTCCTGCTGGGCTTGGAGCCTGACGACAGCAGACCCAGCTGGGCGTTGGGATTTAATTTTGACCTTGCTCACTTTTATCCGTAGTGTTGATGCTGAGATGTTAGAGATTGTAAAATGCATATTGTGCATTTATCTGCATTCTTCTGTGGTGGAAACATATGTGATACAAAAGGTAACATGCACCTGACACTGAAGAAAAACACTTCACGTGATTATCAGTATTATATGCCAATCTAAGGTTTGTTTGAAAATAAAAAGAATCAATCTTTTATATGACTTTACCGAAGGGCATAGACATTCAGCACTTACTTTCCCTGTTGTCTTTAGGACTAATTCTCAATTACAGCCCTTTTAAGGGCCTTTACCAGAGCTAACATGATCAAAAATGCAATATTGAAATGAAAAATAGCCCATTTGGTTTCCTCCTCAATTGAATTGACCTGAGCAGAATGACTTCATGAGACTATCCCTGAGCTGAGGTGAAATGTGATTAACATCAAATCAGGGGACAAAGAAATAATCAAATGAAGATAAATCTTAATTTTCTCAATTTCTTTGTCCAAGGTCATTGATTGCTGCAGGTCTCAACTGAAATCAATCCAGTAATGATCAGACATGTAAGTATTCACATTGCTGCTTTGCTTCCACCATTTACCTTGCTTCATTTTCTAATATCTGATGGAGGTCACATTGAAAACATAACCACCAATTTTTCAAGATAAAATGAAAAGGGTATAAAACCCAGTGGAAAATGACATCTAGTAGAGTCTTAAGGAGCAAGCTTTCATTCCACATTCACAACTCTGAAATCCAATCTTTGCCCCAGCAGCACATCTTTACGCCATCTCAGGTGTAATAAATAGAAATCAGGGCTTGGTTTAGATCTTGATCATTTCAGCTGGCTAACATCTAAGAGTTTATCCAGGCGATCTGCTACATCATAGTTTAGTCTGTCTGACATTGCTATGATTCCATTAGCCACAGATTTGGAAGTAAATGATGGAAGGGCAGAGCTTGGCAGTGTCAAAGCCCGTTCACATCAGCTGGCTTCTATCGATTTAGTCACAGAATAAAGGATGAAGTACAGGATGGGCATACATTTTGTCCAATCAAGGCTCACTTTGTCTTATAAATCCTGACACATTGTCACCTATGAAGATGTGTCTTTCTTAGTATTGCCTTGGTCAAGTGGGGGGAGGATGTACAAATGTGGATGCAACATAAGATCACAGATATGTTCAAATATGCAATGATTTTTATCACAAATATTTATATTGAACACTGAAGAACAAAGATGCTAGTACACACATACATCATTAGTTTTATTACACACAAAGAAGTAAAACAGGGATTACAAGACTTTTAGATTAAACGTGACAGGCTTGATTCGTTGGAAGAAAATAAATGCATGCCAGCATTTTAAATATGCTTTTTTTTTTTTTTTTTTGGCTTCCAAAAGCATCTGTTTTTAATGCCCTGCAGAGAATTATTGCTTAGCAGTTTGCTCACACGTAGTATTAAAAAAGGGAGGGAAAAAAGAGAAATAAACATGAAGTTCCTCTTTAAAACTAATGTGTTTACAGTAGAGTGGACTGTCATAACATTTAATTAAACTAGAGGCTAAATCACATCGTTGTGCCTGGCCTAACTGAAGGGCAATGATTATAAACACATTTTTATAGTCCCATATGGTTCATGGTGGAATAATAATCAATTTTAAGCAAAAATTAAAGGACATATTTATTACAAAAGCAGAAACAGTGTAATTAATGGTGACCTCTGAACAACTAAGACCACCAGGGATCATAAACCGTGGAAACTGAAAGTAGCAAAATTAAATAATTCTTTGTAAAGGCAATATGAGGTTTTGAAGCAGTAGTTTAAATCAAATCAGGTTTAAAATAGTCATGAAATAAATCTAAATTTGTTTTGGAAATTGCATTCAATGAATGTCGCTTGTCATTTTTCTTTCAGTAAACAAAGGAACCATAACTAAATAAATCAAAACGGTTTTCATTCATACACTGCAACCCCCAAATTTCCCAGACATGTTCCTGCTGCATCTGACAACAGGAGCTTTCAATAACTTTCTGTACAACATTCAGTTGCTCATCGGTGTTCAGGATATGTTCAAATATAAACCAAAATAACACAGCAATATGGGTTCCAGCACTTTATAACCAAAACAATACAGATTTCACAATGTACTTTTCGCTTGTCTAGACACTGTCACCTGTCTGGATTTATTTATTTATTTATTTATTTTTTTGCGGGGAGAATGCATTGAAGTGAAAACAAAATAAAATAAAATTTAAAAAAAAAACTATATTAAGTGCACAATTAATTACTAATAAAAAGTATTTCTAATTTTGTTGTTGTTGTTTTTCTTACATTCTCTAGTTTGTGTAGAAACAGATTTATAGGGGGGGGGGGGGAATCATCAAAACTAACAATAAAAAAAAACACGAGAACTTAAAACATGAAAAATCAGAATGTGACAGACAAGAGTACAGTTTAGGATTCATGCATGACACTGGACAACAGGAATGGTTAAAAAGATTTGTTGATAAATCGCTGCTGGTGGAGGTCTGGGTCCAGAAACGAGTCCAGTCTTCAGAGATATGGAGTTCAGTTATTAAGTCTTTACTGTGAAAGTTCTGAGAATTACAGAAACTGTAACTAACCTTCACATGCAGGCAAGGGGATTGTTCCTCCACATAGTTGAAGATGCTGACATCACACACTGAAAGAGAGGTGCAGGCAAAGTAGAAGGCAGGGGTCGAGAACCGTTGGCCAGAGACCCAAAGACAAATCCAAATTGTGATCCATGAGTTGTAGTTGTGTTTGAGGAAAAGGCAGAGTCAGTACCATGGGCAGAGAGCAGAATCCAAATCAGGCAAGGGGCAGTCAATGCAAAAAATCCACGAGGCAGGCACAGGGTTAAAACAGGACAGGCAGACAAGACTATGACATGGGCGCTGGACATCTACTTTCATAAAGAGTTTGATAATCTGGCAACAGAGGAGTGAAAGCTTGTGGGTGAAATAGGGAGGAAAAACAGGTGCATAAGATGAAGGCTGATTACTGTGGTGAAGCAAAGTAGATGTGGTGCAGGGTGACAGGAGCAGAGCTTGAACATGAGCAGGAGAACAAAAACAGAGCATTGAAAACAGAAAACTATGGCAGGAAGGTCAGAAATATGACAGTGTCAGTGACACCAATGTTTGATGTTGAACAATCCTCATTAGGGGGTCAATTATCTGGTGTGTATTAACTTTACAATGCTGATTGCAAGGATATTTTACAGGTTCCAAGATTTTTTTTTTAGTGGGGTCTATTCCTCATACCCCCTCCATTTGGACATCATTAGGTAATTACAACAGTTCCAGTGAACAGGTAGATTTAGATTGTCTTTTTAAATTTGTAATGCAGTTTGAATCACAGTGTGCCTGACTAAGAATTTCCATTGTTTAATTTCCATTTTTCTGTCTCAAGTCATTGCATGACCAATCTCTTCCATAAAAAAAAATAAATAAATAAATAAAAAAAAAAGTCTATTAATTGTAGTTGTTTTGTAGAAATGGTTGTATAACGGTCATTTGGGGAGATTTGATGCATCACGAGCAACATCTCTAGAGTAAAAGCTCCAACTGATGAAAGTAGAGCATTTCCAGTATTTGCTCTCTGATTCTTTCTCAAATGATGCCCAAATGAAAACATCAATAACCCATAAAAATGTGCAACAATTTATTTTTTTTATTTTTTGGAGGATTGCAACTTCTTTCTGTTTTAGTAATGGAGGAGTAAGATCTGATTTGAGATACTCTGATCAAATCACAATATTTAACATTAACACGTTTCCAAAAAGACTCAAGGCTATAATAATATTTGAATCATTCAGAAAGCCTTGGGGACTAAATGCAAAACCGTAAACTTACTTGTCCTGATGCATGCTCAGTAATCCAAGTAGATACATTTAACTAGGTTGAGTCAGGTCCTCTGGACACATTCCTCTAGATATGTTTAATCTTTTATCCAAAATACTTTTTCAATCTAAAGAAGACTGATTTTTGTACTAGTTTTACTAGTCTCAAATTTGCTGTAAATGTTTAATTATTTTAACTGCTAAATAGTCAGTACAACTAAATTATAAGTGTTAAGAGGTTGCAATGGCATTTTTTTTAAATGTGCAGCATCTGATGCTATTCAGTGGATGTACAGTGCTGTATAGTGTATCAAGTGACCTCACTAAAAGCACTGCTATTTGAACAGGACAAGGATTGAAAGGCCAAGGATTCTGAAGGTTGTTTACATTCAAAAGAAAACTTAAGTCTCCTTCATCCTGTCGAGACTGAAGGTGATTTTCTACTGTTTTGGTTCAGAGACACTTCGCACTTGTCTTGGTTTCCTGTGTTCTTGACTCTGCCTATCCCCATTATGCCCACCGAGGGGCTCAGCGGGGGATTCTGCACCCAAAGAGCTATCTATTTATCTAGGTTAAGAATGAGCTTTGTGTGTGGCCTTTGGAGAGGGGAGCAAAGACATATTGTGAATGATACATTTTCTGACCATCTGACTTTGAACAGCACATAAATCCTTACAGCTACACCAAGGTTTAGGAAGGAAAGAGGTCACATTTTCTCCGTTTACCAGCCAAATGTAAATATCCCCATGTATTTCCTGGAGCCCCGTTTTACTCTCTGGTATGAACCTTCAATGTATCTTTAGTTCTAAATGAACAACTTCATAAAACAAGCAGACTTTGACTAGGATGATGCAACATTCAATTTTACAAATGAACAAATTTCAACAAAATCAAAAGACTTACAATGACAATAGGGGTGGATCCATATTTACTGTATAATAGGATGATCAACTGGGGATAGGTCAGCAACATGAGTCTTGTAAAAAATAAATAAAAAAAAGCATCAGGGAAAGGCGGAAACTTCCAGGAGTAAAACAAAGAAATAATTCATCACACTTAGCCAAAAAAAAAAAAAACAGTTGATGTGCATTAAAAATAATAAAGACATATAAAGAAATGTGTAAGGCTTATGTTGTACAGTAGGGCTAATTGATTTGGAGAATTGTTTGTGAGACAAGGCCAACAATTTTTTTTTATAATCTCTGTAACAATACAATAAGAAGTTTATCTTTTCTTCTGTAAAATTTCAACTTTTAGTGAGTGATTTTTCTGCAGCATATACTGTAGATATAATTAAGTCAGTCGTTGCAGCCTTTAGCTTCTGCTTCTCTACAGCAAATAATTAAATAAATAAATTAATAAATGAATAAATAAATAAATAAATGAATGAATGAATGAATGAATGAATGAATGAATGAATGAATGAATGAATAAATAAATAAATAAATAAA
>JARVGV010000861.1:14800000-14814217 GCA_031762435.1 Hypsolebias longignatus
CCTTACCAGTTCAATAAAAAACAAACAAAAAAAAACAAAAAAAAAAAAAAAAAAATAGAAGGAAAGAATATCTCCCAGTCCCACCCACTTCACACTAATGTTGTAAACAAATGATCTGCTCGTGCTCAGAATATGTCATAGGTATTACTCTCATCCACTATCACACCACATTTGAGCCCAGCATCTGGAAAAGCAACTCAGAGGACTTGAGTAGCTTGGTGGTCAGTGCCTTAGTCTTGTAGTCCTGAGGCTGTGAGTTTGAGCCCAAGTTGCATCAGGAAGGGCATCCAGCACAAAACGATTGCCTGTGGCAACCCCTACAGAAGGGAACAGATGAAAGAAAAACAACATCTGTAAAAGCAACTCAGTTATAGCCATTGTTGTGCTTGCTAATGTTGATTAGGTGTGGCTGACATCTTCAATACCTTTAACACCAAAAGTAAATCCATTGTACATCCAATGATTCCGGTATGTTCAGAGAGTTTTGCTAAAATCCATCCAGATGTTCATGAGATATTTTGCTAACAGAAAAAACATAGGCAATTGCACTATCACCCACCATTTTACGAAAGCAGCCAATGAAAATTGCAAGATAGTCAAATGTAAGGAAAAATATTGCCATGAATGATTCTGCTGTAATCCTATCTGACAGAAGTCTCCATCGATTTATATTTAAAAGCAGAGGAATGAGTCAGGTGGAGACGAGCAGCCCGACCTGTTGAATGAAATATTAAAGAGTTCATATCTGCATGCGAGCAGAGCTGAGGGTTCGGCCTACATGACATGACAGCATAATCCCTGTTCTCTGTGGCTCAGGCGCCGTATTAAATGGAAAAGCCAAAGAGAGAGATAAAGAGAAGAAGTTCTCTCCTCCATCTAATTAGATTTGAAGGTTGTGAAAGAGCAGAATGTGACACTGACAGTTACTCTCTCTGGGCAAAAGACAAGACTCTTAAACCCGCAGACCAATTTGTACCAAAGTCAGTCAGTCTCAGTGACCTGCAGAGGAGGAATTTATGTCAAAATACCACCTTCCTTACCTCCGCTATTAAAAAAAGAAGTTAATGCAACATGTTTTCAGACAACTAATCAAAAGTGTTATATCAATGACTAACTTAAAGAGCTGCTCCAGGTATTTAAAGTGTGCTTCTGTGAAAAGGCTGCAGCGAATAATATATTACTGGTTGTAGATAACTCTTTGAATGACCTCAGTTTGGAAGAACAGAGTGTAATTCTGAATGGACTGGGGGACTTACTGGTTGTCTGATTGGGGCCAATCAGACAACCAGTAAAGTTGCCATCTTAAAACGGCAATCTCAAAAAAATTGAAATGGCTCATGCAAACTTTTTTTTATGTTTTACAACTCTGTCGCTTTCACATTATTCATTCACATCAGTGGTACATGAGGTGGAACGAAATTGTGTACTCAAGGTCCCAGTTACACACAAAAATAGCAAATAATATAAAGTATGAAAATAAACAGTATACAAATCTAAGATATATGCTAAACACTAATAATATAATATAATATTATGTATTAAACAGCAGCCTGAACATGAACATAATTTAATAAATAATAAAATATTACAATAATAGATGCATCACAACTAGATGCTGTTATCTTTTTTGTGCATGTACGTAGCTGTAAATGTCTATGTAGATATCCAAATTGCACAGAGTTGCAGTTTAAAAAACAGTTTAGAAATTAAAAGTGGACCCATAGTATATTTGACATGTATGCCCATGGCTATTAAAATAATTATCAGAATAATAAATTAAACACTCTACAA
Organism: Hypsolebias longignatus; assembly: GCA_031762435.1. Lineage (NCBI taxonomy): Eukaryota > Metazoa > Chordata > Actinopteri > Cyprinodontiformes > Rivulidae > Hypsolebias > Hypsolebias longignatus. The sequence continues at coordinate 14,801,792 of JARVGV010000861.1, forward strand.
TTTACATGAATTTTTTTCCCAATGGATCTATTAAAGTTACAGATATTGTGAATTTAAAAACAATGGATTTTTTTTTAGATTGTGAACAACAGACTTCCTAGACCCATTCATTTAAAATAAATAAATAAATAAATAAATAAATAAATAAATAAATAAATAAATAAATAAATAAATAAATAAATAAATAAATAACCCAGAAGAAGTTCCACTTCTGGTTTACTTCTGGGATGAACATAAACAAACCGGAGCACCCAGAATGGATCTGCGACAAGTTTTAATGACGGTGGAGTCGTTACTGCACTCCCTGATTGAGCTACAGGGAATTCAGATCATTTTGAGGTCTAGTAGAAATGTTATGTCACTCACCGACCAGTATTACTTCCCCGACATGCTAATATGATTAGCATTAGCCAGGTGTAAATGACTGTGCAGTCAGGTCAGTTTTTCACGATCGGGAAAAAAAAAATGTATTAAGTGTTTACATGGACATTGTTCGGGTTATGGATTGGCACAAACCACCTGTTTCATTCTGATTACAAATTATTTTTGACCGAGCTGAATAAACAAAAAATAATACGAATGGGGTGTTTACACGACACATTTTTATTACAAATGTCCATTTAATCCGACTACGGTACTTATGGCCATCTAAACATAACTACTGTCTGATGCTGAAACAGTCAACAGTGTCAGCAGTCACACAAGGTATCTTGAGCAGTTGTAGACAACCTGTGAAAAATACAAATTGCATGGGCAGGTTGTTCATTATTTATTAACAGATGATTTTCAGCTACTTTTGGGAGGGGTCAGTTTAAGAAGGCCCACTGTTGTGCTCAGCAAATCAATCTTATATTAGTGACTATTTTTGTGTTTTTCAAGACCCATGTGGCATTTTTTTTTATTATGTTGACATTATTGCTGATGAATTAAAAAGCTCTGTAACAACATGTGTAATTTTTTTTACATTTTTTAATAATACACTTCAATATTTGTTTGTTGAAGCTTACAAAACAAAGCAGTTCTGCTGTGATGATTAACAATTTTCAGTATGAAACAGCAACAAAAGAGATCCTAAATAACAGCTTTCAATGTGCACCAAAAACAATATTCCTAATTATTGTCTTATTCCAGGATAAATTGTAAATTATGTTCCTTTTTAATTATCAGCCTAACCCAAATCATATAAATCTTTAGCTATCACAGTCATGCTTGAGTTCATACATGCAAAAGTTTTGGATAATTTTTAATGATGCAACAATCTGAAAGCTTGGTCTAGAGTTGACATGTCCCCTGTTCATTAACATCTAAACAAACAAACAAACAACAAAAAAAAAACTTTATTGAGAAGTTCATAATTAAGTTGGTGTGCTAGAGATCAGGTGGTTTGAACAAATGATTCATATGTGTAATGAGAAATATTTTAGCACCTGGTGTAGACAGTTTGTTAATCTACCTCTGTAATTTTTGCTTTCCTCCCCCATCTTTCAATTTCCATTATCATAAAATGAAGTAAGGCATGAGAAGCTCTAAATCCAGGAATGTTTCATCCATTTGTCTGCTCCAAGCCTCTGTGTTTTCAGCTCAATTAAATATAAATTTGGAAGTTGTTCCAGTGTAATTTGAATCCACTTTTCTGGTAAGAAATATGACTGGTCTGTCAGCTGTTGGATCAATGAAAAGCTCAGCAGCAATAAAGTTTGGATTTAAAACTGGTGGAGTGAATCTCAGTCACTCTCATTTCTCTGACTGCGTGATAGAATCTGATGTGTGCACTCGAACACAAAATTGGACCTGAATAGAATAATAGGCAGCGATACATACATGTTAAGGTTATGCCCTATCAACTAAATAAATGTGATTCATGCATCAATTTGTCAGTTGTGTTTGACACATACTAAAAACAATGAGGTTTTTTTTTCGCTTTAAATTAGTTGCAAGTGAAAATAAACTAGAGAAATTGCATTTCCTGCAAAAATGCAGTGCGTATTGCTGAATAACTTGCTGACGAACAGCTGAAATTAGCTAAAAACATGCTGAAATGTAGGTGAAATTGAAGAACAAGTTTAAGTTAGCAGGAAAAAAGGCAAATAGATTTAGTGAATTAGATTTTAAGAAGCAGAAATGAGCATAAAGATTAGGAAATTAGCTAAAAAGTTGAAATTCGCTGAAAAATAGCTGAAAAGAAAGACTGTTAAACTACCAGAAGGAAGTTGAATGAGTTGAAATGAGCTCAAACAATGTGGAATTGGCTGAAAAATAAATTTAGTACCAGCTAAATAGTAGCTGAAATAGCAGAAAAGGCTGAAACAAGCAGAAATGTGCTGAAAGGAGACTAACAAACTGACATTAGTAGAAATAAGTTATTTAGGCTGAAGTCACAGAAATTACCACAAAAATATGAAGCTATCTGAAAACAGCTGAAATTGGCTAAGAGATGCAACATGGCTAGCTGAAAAGGTAGAACAAGCATAAATTAGCAGAAGGAAGTGGAGAGAGCACAATTTTGCCACATTATGCTGAAAGAAGCAGAAATGAGCACAGAGTGGAAACTATCTGAAAAAGCTGACATTAGTAAACAACAACAACAATTCTGCTTAAAAAACTGGGTGGGTAAAAAAAAAAAAAAAAAAAAAAAAAAAAAGCAGAAAGAAGCTTAAATTACCTAAAGGAAGTGGAGAGAGCACTTTTTTTTTTTTTAAATTAGGCTAAAAAGTTGAAATGAGTGCAAAACAATTTCCTGCAGGATCAATAAAATTCTACCGTATCTTAAAATATGTGGAATTGACTGAAAAAGCTCAAATTAGCAGAAAAACAGCTAAATTCTAGCTGAAATGGCAGAAACGTTGAAACTTGCAGAACTAAGCAGAAAGGAGCATAACAAGCTGAAATTAGCAGAACGATGTTAGAAGAAACACAAAAATGTTGTAGTTAGCAGAAAGAATCAGAAAGGAGCACAGAACAGCTGAAAAAACATCTAAAATTGGCTGAAAGTAGCTGAATCGGAACAAAATGTGAAAGGACCAGTAAAAGGCTGTAAACACAGCTAAAGAGATGGATGCAAGAGCTCAGTTCATTTTCTATGATTAAAAAAAGTGGCAGAAAAGGCTAAATATTTTTTAAAAAAAGCTAAAGTTACACCACTAACAAAAGTCATAACACCCTCTTCCTGAATGAGCTGAATGTTTTACTTTGTTGAAATAGCACACAAATTGTGGAACGAGAAAGATGCCGAAAAATGTACGGAAGAAAAATGGATCCCACTAATGCTTCACACAAGCATGCACGCTATGATTGTGCTTTTATGCTGTTTGTTCAAATTTTCAAAAGGACAATTACAGTAATTCTAGCCTCAGATCTTTTCTTCTCTCTAACTGTCTCTAACTTTCAGTTCGAGTCATCGTTAATAAGCTTCCCTGATGGTAAAACTTCTGATAAAATGCAGCAATGCCGGGCTGAGTTCACGAGGGCCAGTCGTTAAGGAGATGAAATCAACTCTTCTGGGAGCAGTGGAGGTCTAAATTGCTTTTTAAATTCATTAACAAGCAGATGTGGACCATCCATATCCAATCCCCGATGGAGACCTACCAGCTTAGGCAGGGGTTAAAGGGTGTTTTGCAGAAAAAGCTGCCAGCTCACTGACCCGGAGCCCATTGGTCTTTTACTGTGTGGAAACTATTAATCAGGCCTCTGCAAAACGGCTCAGCTTGATTGTGGTTCGGCTCTTTATCAAAAATGGATAGACACCTCCCAGTGAAGTCTTAATTATCTAAGGAGGAGGCAGGTCTGCACAGGTTGATGCTCAGCCTGTCTAAGCCTAAAGGCAATGAGAGGCAGCTCCAAAGATGGAAAGATCCTTTACTCTCTCCCCCTCCTCCTTCTTTACCTCCCATCCTGTGCACATCGATCTCATCAGCATGGATTCTCAGTGACAAGAAATCAATCTGAGAGTCTTCTTAATAAAGCCCTAGAATCTTTTCACTTCCCTTTTCTACACGGGCATATTATACTCCAAACTCTAGTTGTGCCGACCTTCTTTGGCACGTTGGTGTAGCTGCAGCTGGCAGAACTCAAGGGTGTTTACTGACAAATCCGTTGATATTTTGTGAAGCGTAGCTTGAGATACCTGGGATAAACAAACTACAAAGAATTTCCTAAGGAATAAAAGCAATTTGCAATTGTAGTTTTTTTCTTACATTTTTTTTTTTTTTTTTTTTAACAGAATGTTAGGTCTCCAGAAAGTAATTGATTGCAAAACCAATAAATTGAGCTAGGGCATCATTTACAACCAATAGGGATATTTACCTAAGACTAACCAATTTATTTTCCACACCATTACCTTGAAGAATAAATATGAAAGATGCTTGTAGATTGAGTCAAGTACAGTAATCTTATTAGTTACAGATGTGTTCTTGCCCTGATGTTTAGTGCTTTGATTGATAGCTTTGCTTCACTGTTTGCCATGATTACTGCTGCTTTTCAAGGAACTAGTTGGCAGTCTGGATCTTTTAATAGAGGCGTTCAGATAAAAATACAGGTAGTCATCGGTTTACGGCGTCACCGGTTTACGAATTTCCGGACTTACGTTCAACCCCCGAACGGTCTAAATGCGTCATTATGTTTTTACGCATGCACTTGGATGTTGCACATAGTGTTGTAAATAGTGTTTATATGTGTTTATAGATGAATGTGTGGTGTAGCGTGTTCAGTCCCATGACGAAAAATGGGTGTGCGGCGCAGCGTTAGCATACATTTACATGTATTTGCGCGGTTTACGGTCAAAATCCGGACTAACGATCGCCACGTGCGATCAATTCCGGTTTACTTCAAATCGGGTTACGTTCGGCCCGTAGGAATGAAACTCAAATGTAAACCGAGGACTAATATATTTGTTTTAGTGCAAGCATACATTTTATTACCAATATTTATTTAGAGAAGTGCAATGATATAATCTATTTATGTGAAATTAAGTTGTAAATGCTAGTCAAGTGTTGTGTGAAAAGACCTTATGAGCAAATAAAAATCTAATGTTTATATATAATTAATTTAGTTTTCATGCATACATACATCTACCCTATTTTTGTTTATATTATGTATTTATCCATCCATCCATCCATCTATCCTTCCATCAATGCATCCATCCATCCACTTTACCCGCTTCTTCCTTTTCAGGTCACAGGGGTCTCTGGTGCCCATGTCCAGCTATCACTGTGAGAGGCAGGGTACACCCTGGACAGGTCTCCAGTCCATCACATGGACACATGGAGACAAACGATGCAAACAACCACTCACTCTCTCACTCGCACATAGTGATGATTTAGAGCAGGGCTATTCAACTGGCGGCCCAGGGGCCAAATCAGGCCTATGGGTGAACTCAGTTCAGCCCACCAACTGGTTCATTTTAAAATAAAACTAGATTTTTAAACCATAAAACAAACTAATGTAATGACAATAACTGATGGACGTCTGGCCCCTGAGCTCTTGGTTTTCAGTAACTGTGGCCCCAAAAGCAATTTAGAGTTACCATGCATGTTTGTGGTCTGTGGGAGGAAACAGGAGTACCCGGAGAAAACTCACACATGCACGGAGAGACCATCTCCACCCAGAAAGGTCCCTGGCTGGGATTTGAACTGGCAGCCTTCTCGCTGAGAGGCAACAGCTCTACCAACTGCCCCACCGTGCCACCCTCTGTATTGTTTGTTAAATTCAGAGGTGAAGGTGACTTTGTTGTGTTTTATAACTTCTCTTCTTGAAAGATCCAGAAAATCTCGTGATCCGCAGTCTGATTTTTATTTCTCCTAATCTAATTTTTTTTTGTTTGTTTTGTTCTGTTGGTTGCAACTGGGACCCTGTGTATACGATTTTGTTCCACCACGTGTGCCACATGCGCATGACAATAAAGCCACCTTGACCTTGGTATTTAAAAAACTGTAACAAAATGCTTTCAGACAAACAATACACACGCACATCAGCAATAAACTATAGAGACAGAGTGTGTCTGTGTGTTGAAAAAATATATAAAAACATGCGCACTCACATAGGCACACACTAAACCGTTGCCTCATTCCAGCACTGTACCGTTAATCTCCTTTATCTTGCAATGCAGCGCTCACCAGGTCAGCTCCCAGATTACTCCCATCATGTGGATGAATGTTTCCTACTCATCTTCTGGTGAACGTTTGTTTGCCAACACTGCATGACTGTATCCATCATAACAGAGATAAACTACTGCAAATCAGCATTCAGTTAAAAAGTTTTCAATGAACTTTTATTAAGTTCTTGTTTATCAATTAAAACAAACTTTGTTCATACTTTAATAAACCTAGGTTTTTCTCGCCAAACTTCTTCCAGTCAGCATGTGCAGTGAAACGACAGGTCTTTGACCATTGAAGAAAAAAGTTGTTTGGTATTTATTTATGTGGCTTAAAATTTAAAGTAAATTGTGTTGAAAATCCTTAGATTTGTTTTTTTTCCCCATGTTGGTCACTTATAAGAAAATGCCAACGTTGGCTATCCGTTGACACCTGATGGACAGAGTTTAGCCATTTTGTTTAGAGTTCATCGATTCTCAGTAAATGTGTCAAAAAGGTCAACCGGACTGTGTATGCCATTCAGGCTCTGATTAAAACAGTGACAAGGGAAAATAAATTGAACCTGATCCCACATTAGTCAGATCCATTCAGCTGTGAAAGAAACTGTGCGATAAGTAAAAATAAATAAATAATTAAACAAATATTAAGAATTGGTTTGCAGCTCGAGTTCAGGTTGCTAACTAATCCCAATGTCAAGAATGTATAAACCCTTTATGTTAAGGTGAAGCAACAAAGCTGGAAAGGCAATCATTGTGTGCAAAGTTATTTATTTTATTACCAAGGATTAAAACAGTCACTTTTTGATATTTTCCTAGTCTTGAACTTGACTTTTTTTTTTTTTTTTTTTTTAACAGATTTTTTTATTTGGATTTCTGCCATTGCTTTTCATTCTAAGTACAAGTTCATAAAACTGGATGTGCATTCTGCTTTATGGATTTGCTGAAATATCTCCAACTTAATCAGACACTAAGCAACATTTATTTTCTAAACTATAATTGATTTATCATTTAAAATTATTATTGAGATGTCTTGTTTATAGACTGATTCCCCAACAAATGAATGGTTTAGACTTCCTTTAGTGGTGGTACAATCATGCATTTGTAATTGTTCTCTTTTTTTTTAATGCTTTTATGCTTTGTACTTACAGTAACGTCACCCTGAAGTGGGTGAATAGCTCCAGTCTTGCCTTTCATCATTCATGGTGCTACTTCTACAGTAAACTACCATATTTTTTATTCTATTTTGAATAATCTGAAACAATCCTCAGCACATTTTTACTGTGCTGAGTGTCAGAAAATGGATTGGCAACAATAACATTTAACTTCGCACCACTCTGGGCCCCTAAGCAAGGCCCTTAACCCCCACCATCTGCTCCCTAACAGGTCTCTCTTGAAAATGAGTTCTCGTGGCTCAATGAGACTAACCTGGATAAATAAAGGTCAAATGAAAAAAAAATAAAATAAATAAATAAAACTTAATCATTACACCTAATTTGACCAAACACACTGTGCAAATACAGATCAACCCCAAAGTGAAAAATAATTCTGTTACCACTAAAAATACTTAAACTCAACATCATTCAAATCCTATTGTGACTCTCTTCATTGGAATATACTCGAGTGTCTCCTCTTGAGAGGAAAAAAAAATAATAAAAAAAGCTTTTTTCTTCATTTAAACTGATTTTCTATCTTTGAATTAATTCACAAAGCACATTTTCAAAGGTTCATTTTTACTTTTTGTGTGTGTGTGCACTGAGCGCCATGGTCACTGTGTGGATCACAGAGGCAGATGTGCGAGAGTTTTCCTCTGAAGAACAAATTAGAACTGTCAAAGGCATAGGTTCAAGGCTTTGATCACATCTGTGAATTAATGTGCCTGGAGTGCCATCAGCTTCAACAGGGGGCGCTGTTGACATTCTCCCAACAGCTGCTGTGTCATTGACTCAAAGAGACTCACTCCAGCCATCATGCACCACAACCACAACTAATTACTGGTCCGTGACTCAATTAGGTGAATGATTTATGGCTTTCCAAAAAGCTGTGGAAGGATTCAATTACAAACAACTCCTAGTGTCAAACGACTGCTCACCTCATCTTTGCTAGCAGTCGGGCCCGAATTGAAGCAAATCTTTCATTGTCAGATGTAAGAATTTCACTTCTAATTGCAACACTTAGGGTTGTTTTGATACTTCCTGCTTCTGGGTCCGAGCTTTCTTCTGTAAAACGAGTACTGAGCAGAAGCCCTCATAGAGCACAGCCCATTGGTTGCAGGCCCCAATTAACTATTTATTGGACATTTCTGGCAAAACGCCTCAAGAAAGAACTGAATCCAAAAAAAAAAAGCCTGGTGTACAGTATTTTCATCCAAGAGGAGGCTTTGGATTAAACAACCTATGATAAAGTCAATGTCTCTCTGGGCCAGATATCTGTCTGAGCTCCTCCCTGGTCATGTATAACAAACAAAATGACATTTGAAACAGAGCAGGAATGGAGAGTGGCCAGATGAGGAGAGGTGCGGGGAGGAAGAGCCCAGGGAGGTAACCATACACTGTTTCCATCTGGTCCAGCAAGATGGATTTTTGTTGACGTTTTCTCCCCAGAAAATATGCAACCACCTTCATCCTAGATAGATAAAAAGGTAAAGTTTGTGCTTGTTCAATAGGAGAAAAAAAAAAAAAAAAAAGGGACAGTGCAGGTTTGAACAGAAACAAGTTATTTATGAAGCGGCTTGCAATGTTGATTTATGATATTACTTTATTTTTAAATTCCTGAATATATATATTTCTTGTCTTCAAATGAGCTTGAACTGGTCTAACAGGACAAGTAAATATTTGCATGACTCCAGAAGTCTGCTGTAGCTAGGTGACACATTATTAGCTGGGGGCTAAAGTGCATTAGTGCTTGGGTCCACGTCTTGGTGCAAATATTACCTCCGGCTTCAAAGTGAACGATGAATAACAGAGACGTGCTAACCCTGATGCCTGTAGTCATTTGCAACAACCAAATGATGAACATAACAGTGTTATTTTTTATTTATTTATTTTTTCATGCACCCCAGGAATCCTTTTGTCACATTTGTTTGTGTATAGATGTTGAACTCTTCGTTTTGTTTCTGTTTTTTGTTTTTTTTTCTCCCAACCGTAAGCTCCTCAATTGTTCAACTTTATTAAAGGAACACCTGAAGCATGTAGAAACACATTGCACAGGGACAGCCACAAAAAAGACATTTCCACTATATATAACATTTTAAGAAGACTCTAATTATATGTATTAACCTTTATTTAACCATGAAAATCCTGTTGAGATCACAGTTCTCTTTTGTGAGGGGGGCCTGGGCCTGACGGCAGCCTAAGATGCATGTTTTTGGTCTGTGTGAGGAAACTGGAGTACCTGGAGAAAACCCATGCAAGCACGAGAAGAACATGCACACAGAAAGACCCCAGGTCCAACCAGGGATTGAACCCAGGACCTTCTTGCTGTGAGGAACAGTGCTAACCACTGAGCCGTTGTGTTGCCCCAATGTGTTGTAAATCTTGGCGTTTGTTAAAACTTTATAAAGTCGTTCAATCATTCAGTCAATCTGACTTGTGTGGAGTAAGTAAATATTCTTAACTCCACCAGAATAATATTAATACCAATAACACTGCATGCTTGGATATCCTAAGATCTTCAAATTTTGAATAAGTCTACCTCTATTGTCCAATGAAAATGCAATATCTATCAAACAGGATGGAACGTTATTAAACGTCAGCCTGACATATAAAATATGAAATATGTTTATTTTTTCCTGTTTCACTGCATCTTTTCACGCTACATAATATTATTTGTATTGTGCAGTCATTGTAATTGCAGCATCAGTTTTTTTTCTTGTGAAAAAAAATAAAAATAATAACCAACTGAACAAACACCTTTTTTTACAATCAGTCTTTTTAGTTAGCACACATGCTGCAAGAGGCTAAAAATGGGAGAACTAAGCAATGTGGTTTGACAAAATAACAGGTCCTGTAATGTCCCAAACCCCAAAACCAACATGTACTGCCAAGTGACGCATTCACACACCCCAGCAAAGTCATCACTCATAATATTTATGCCCAACTTGTCTAAAGCTTATTATATTTCGATGTTCCTTTCCTTACTTTTAAACCTCACATGTGCAGTCAGCAGACCCTTATTAGTAACACTGTTATTTGACAGGTTGTTCTCTGTGACATTCCTTTAAAATTACACTTAGTGAAGTTGCACCAATGTACGCAATGTTTATTCATTCTTGTTCACCAGAAATTACACAGAACATGTCAACATCAACAACTGTAAAATACTATCTACTATGAAAAAGAAATGCCTTAACAGTAACTGAATGCTGTATTATGTCATTTTGACATTAGTTCTGCTTTGTTCAAACTGATTTCATATTTTAAGTGATGAAAAGTAGTTCCCCCACGTTTCATGTCCATGGAATGAAAGGTTTGGAAAACTATCAATAAACCTTGATACCTAAATCATAAATTTCAATGTAAACTTTAGAGCAAATGGAAAATATTTGGCTAAAAATGTAAAAAGTGGGGAGTCTGCAGCCTCCTAGCTGTTCTTCGAATGAATGATAGCTTGGTTGGTGCAATATCCTTTTCTGCAGGTCAGAAGTCTAGGCCTGGGTTTTCTCTTTCTGATTTCCAGTGATTTTTTTTTTTCTCCCTCCACCTTCTCTGTTTGCGAAGGATATGTGCCGATCTGTGTAGACTGTGGCTTAGTCTGATTTATGGCTAAGCTTATATACAAGGATAATCAAATGGATAGTCTGCATGTGTTTTTATTTATAGCTAACACAAATATAAAGTGAGCTCATCCTTTCCTTCTTGGTTTCTCCCTCATGTTCACTTGCCTTTGATTTTAACCACCGTCTCTCCATTTCTTACAGCAAAGCATCTGAAACAGCCGCCTAATGGTATGGTGGAACCATGTTAACGTGGAGAAAATGTGGTGAACTTGAGTGACTAGTGAAATGATTCTAAGTAGTAATTTCCAAACGTGGATATTTTTTTTTGTGACAGCTCAGTTTGTGATTCAGCTGATCTTGAAAAGTGTACCAAAGGAAAAAACAAAAACCCTCCACAACATGTTAATTTCTTTGCTAATGTCTCCAGTTATCATTTGTTGTCATCTTTATCTAATTACCTAATAATTTAGTTAATATTACTAATGCAATATAATTCAATTATGGCAGCAACATGCAGTAAACTACTACAATTAATTAAAGATCTTAGAACATATACAGTATAACCCAATTTTTGGCTGAGATTTGACAAATGAATTCATTCTGACATGGAAAATATTAAACACCACCATTTTCAGGCACTAGAGGGCCCTCGACTAATATGGCAAGCCAAGTGTTAATGAGACACTTGGCTTGCCATACCAAGCCACCTACATCTTGTTCTGAAACTCTTGGAGCAAACGTCAAATCATCTGTGTTTCGTTGTGCTACCCAGGCAAAATGTAGCTGATTTGACCATTAAAGTGCAATTATTAAGTAAAAATTCAACTGAGACACACCTTTACTATACAGTAATGTCGAGCAAATAAATATTTGTTTTTAGATGGTTCCTGTATACTGTATATTGTTAAATTTTGAAGAAATACACAGTGAGTCCTACCTCTGCGTGTTCCCGCAAATTGGTTTTTGAAATGCAGCTGTTTTGACCGTCAAAGTGCATTTATTAAGGAAAGTTGGACTGAGACACACATTTAGTATAATTCAGAGGAAACAAATAATTGGTTTTAAGTGTTAATCTTGTTAAATTCTTGTTAAAGTCCTCCCATACACGCTCCCGCGGCCGCCATTTGGCAGCTAATCGATTTTTGGCGCAACACTGGCCCACATTTCCAGGTTGTCAGTGGCGATGCATAACAAATGCAACGCGTCAGCGGTGACATATAACAGATGCGATTTATATGGCGAAGTGATGCATTTATGTTTTTTTTTTTTTTTTCCACTTTATCAGACACATTTGGACTGATGCAACTTATACCGCGGTGCGACGTGTACGGCGGCAAGTACGGTAACACATAATTAAAAGCAATGCTCACCGTTAGTTGCTTTGCTGGAAATGTATATTGTTCATTTCATAAACCATAAACCTTTAATTTAATATAATGATTTTAGTTTAAAATTCAGAGGCGTGGTGGCGCAGAGGTTAAAATGGTGAGTTGGTGATCAGAAGATCGCTGGTTCAAGCCCTGGTATCGACAACATCAAGAATGTGAGTGGGATAAGTGAAGCAGTCACACCTGTCTCCACCCTCATTTGCCCCACTCTGGGCCCTTGAGCAAGGCCCTTAACC
>JARVGV010000861.1:14913307-14932464 GCA_031762435.1 Hypsolebias longignatus
CCCCCCCCCACCCCCCCCCCCCCCCCCCCCCCCCCCCCCCCCCCCCCCCAGCAGGGAGATGATTATTCAGCCTAGCATGACCAATGCCCACGCTTGTCAGCCTATGCCTGAACCGGCTTGTAGATGGAGATCGGTGGGCGCCAGTCAGAAGTGGGTGCCAACCTCTCACACATACGCACACACTCACATTGCATTTGTTGCTTGACAAATGAGTTGTGTATTGATAAACAACTGTGGTTAGACCCAGCAGATGCAGTATCAGACATTTTGAAAGGTGTGAGCAGCAATTCACATCTTTTTAGTCAGCTGGGCTAAGCCAACACATTTGGGACCTTAGTGGTCAGGCAACCACACAGTTGATTTAAAGTGCTGGGCCGTGAGGCATGAGAGCAGGCCTATCAGACTCAACAGCTGCTATACCATGCTGTGTGTCCAGTGAGCAAAAGAGCCTTTTGGCCAAAGCTGTTTACTATTCAGAGATTCAGGAGGCTAATCTGGCATTCAGTGGCCTCACAGGTGGCAAAGCAACCCGCTAAGACTTTACTGAGGTAGTTTGGAGGACATGCAGACAAAGTTGACATTTGAAGCTGTCTTCGTTTTCATCAACTTAAAAAAAATAAAAATAAAAATTATGCCCAACTGTTACTTTAAACCCCCTACTGAGGGACGGTATTGAAGTGTTTCGCCATTTTATCACCTATTTCTCATTCACAGTGACCATTCTAATTTTTTAAGAAGCCATTCTAACCTGAGGCAAACAATAGCGATGACCACAACTGCTATGATGAAGACCAATATGGCTGTGATTGATCCAACGATGAGTGGAAGCTGCTCCTGCCATGGCTTTGGAGGATCAGCTTTAAGTGAAACAAAGAAAACATTGTTAAATTTGGAACAAGTCCCAAATACACTGTACAATATGATGTTAACATGTTTTTTTTTTCTTTTTACTGCAAAATACAAAATTGATTTCCCGTTATGTAGCTGATCTGTGTTAAGATAATGTATTTTATACATCTTTTTTTTTTTTTCAATACATCAAAATGTGGTATATTTCCTGTAATTATTTAGTATAGGAGTAACATACTTTGCAGGTTAGTGCTGAAGTCTGTCGGGCTGCTGTAACGCCCATAACCAGCCACTGTTCGGGCACGGACTTGTACCACATAAGGTGTACCAGCCTTAAGACCTTCAATGCGGGCATTGCTTCGTTGGGCAGTCATAGTATGAGCGATGGCCTCACCCTGATCCTGCACAAAAAAAGACAAGTAAAGACAATACAGTGTAATGCCAAACAGAAACCAACATTCATTATTAACTTGTCTCTAATCTTCCAACCTCCCTGTGTTTATCAGTTTAGTCATGCAAACTGATGAGAAAACATGAAGACAGATACAAGATAAGACTATTTAAAGAAACATATTTATATGTTAACAAAAAAGGTTGAATCATGTCATCTGGACTTTTTTCTACCACCCCTACCACACTTGTCACCTTTTAGGGTCCCCTTTCCAGTCATTCACTTCAAAAAAAATGAAGTCCAGATGACATGATTCAACCTTTTTTGTTGTTGTATACCTGGATGACTGAGAAAACAAACTTTGTATATTTATATGTTATTCTGATAATAAATTGTAATGAACAGATAAAAACAATGTTAGATTTTAAATTTTTACTCAAGCAAATTCTTATAACAAAACATCTGGAAGTTTATTTACCGAACTACAGTAGTTGTTGTGCTTTTTCAAACCCAGAGCCTAATTTGGAACTAGAGCTTTCTGTTTTGCTCTCCAATGCTTTGGTTCCAGTTTAAAAAAAAAAAAAAAAAAAAAAAAAAAAAAACTGGTGCTACAGAATTGCTGATTATCTGTTGGGTCAGATTTTAAAAAGTGCTTTTGTAGGGTAAAAGAGCTTGAGGTACAGCAGCCACTCATTTCAACTCACCATATATAAACTCAGATTAATTATTTGCAAATGCCAATCTTCAGTCCAAAATTTGCACAGGGAATTTGCAAACACAGACCATTTAAAACAAGCTATTAGATTGATGTATTAGAATATATTCTTGTAAAGAATACAATAATTTCCGTCCTCTGCAAAACCTCTGAATGCACTATTGGAACTACCACAATGTCATAGCTGTGTGCTGTATCTCTGTTTGTAAATTAAACTAGTTGTTGGCTGAAGCCTACCCTGGCTAGACCACCAGCCCTGAATCAGAATTTGAAGCACTTTGTTAATAAAGGGGGTTATGAGCTCCTCAAAATACAGAAAGTTTGAGTGCATATATTAAGAGAGGAAGGGGGAAAGGATAAGGGCAATAGGAATTCAGAAAAGGGCACAGAATAATAAAAAGTCTGGGAAAGGATTGGGAGGAGAGAAGAAAAATAAAAGAGGAGGGGGGATTAGGTGACAAAAAAAAAAAAAAGAAATATGTTGTGGAGACTGCTCACAGTAAAATGGAAGTGGTGATTTGCCTCACAGTAACCATGTGCTTATCACTAGAGGCATTGTTTTTCTCATTTACAAAAATAGATGAAACAGAGACCATGCTAGTCAATAAAATTGGATAGAATTAGTGGCATTCACTGACACTGCTGCTTACCTTCTCATGGTACTTAATCTCATAATCCAGAATGATTCCATTAGGTTTTTCTGGAGGAAGCCAGGACAGGCTCATAGTGCTTGCTGTGGCTGCCATGAGGTGGACTGTGGGCACCGCAGATGGAGCTGCACAGAGGAGAAATGTTCAAGAAAACTTGATTTGTTTCGTATTTTTTTGCATTAAGTCTTATGTAGTTCTATGTCCTTTGTTTGTCCCAGACACAAAGTCCAAGGCAGTGAGCTTTGTGAAAAGCTTTGACCATCAATTGGTATGCAGAACCATTCCCTACTAATCCTAAAAGTCTCCCTCCCTGAGTGCCAGGGGAAGAAGAGACGGTTCTTCTGTGATGGTTTGAAAATCAAATATTAAAGATAATCAATACATTTCTGGTACAAGTTTTCCCTGTCACAAACCAGAAAGACAACAAACAAATACAGTTTAAAAGTAGTGCTGTGAATCATGCAAACACAATTGCAGTACACAACAAAATACAATCTGTATGTATAACAATGTACTACTTCATAAAACTTTTACAAATACATGTGGGTCTTTGAACATACTATCCTGGTTTAAATAAAGCACAATGCCACTCCACCCACTTGAACTGCCCAAGATTTGTTTGCATGTACTTATTAAAAACCAAGTGCCATCTGCCTACCTGACACTTTCAGTCTTCTCTGTTCAGTCTTGTTCTGATCCTCTGATTCTCTCCCTTCTGTATGTCTACTGCATTTGTCTTAACGTCCACTGTCTGTCTCCAGTGGCATTTTGACTCCAAAAATAAAGTTGTAGGCTATTTCCTTTTATGACAAAAATATTCTCAGTGTTTTAGTAAACAATGTTCCTAAAACCATCCAACTTGTATTAGCTGTATTTTTAACCATATTTCTTTCTGTTTTTCTTTGGGCCCCAAAACTCTAAAACCTGAAGTGTATGCCTTCCTAGCCATCCCTTTCTTTTAATCTTTTCATGTCTTTTTTTTTTCTCTTACAGATGACAATACTTCCTACGCAGAGACCCTGGTTACTCTAGCTGAGGGATTAGAGGCCCTCCTCTGGAAGAAGATGTTGCAGTAACCATGGATGTGGCCCCCAGAGCTTATCACCACCCTTTGTATTTATTTTCGTTCTTAAAAGGTGAATGCGCATGCAGGGATTGTCATGGGACTACACAAATAGATAATCTGATCACAGATGATGCTCTCTTGCCCTGTCTATCCCCTCTACTGACTCTCTCCAACCAGCTGACACCATGTAGCTCAGGGTGGCTCCTCATCCCTGTGAGCCCAGCGCCAGACCTCCCCATTAAACAATGAGGCCCTCACATAGGGGTCTGTGGGGCCTTTGGGTCCTAGGTTCACAAAGAAACAGCATTCCAAAAGCATCTTTTAGAAGCAAGCGCACAAGGTTAGAGGTGAGGAGGACAAGGCCATGGAGACTGGGGGGGAGGTGGGGGAGAGCAAAGCATAATCTGTGTTGTTGTCTGAACCAAGCAAGAGAGCAAATTTAACATAGCTGCTAACACATCTGAGACACAACTTAAGAACCCTGGGAGACTTTGAACAAAGAGACCACCTCTTCAGAACAAACGTACTGAGTAAGCTTAACATCACTGAAATTTATTGAGGTCATTTAAGGTATACCGGTACACCAAACTCACATACTGGTAATCTACCAAACTATCAAGAAAATTCAAAATGCCAAACTTAAACATAAATATTTTATTAAAGGGATATCATAAACCCTGACAACCATTTTAAAATCCAAACAGGAAACATTTGTAATTGTTCATCACAGACAGGCCTAGAGCTTGGTTTCAATCAATTACTTCATTTCAGCACTCTGCCCTTTCTTCACACTTACTATACTGACCTATTTACTGTGGTTACTGAGAGCTGAAAGAGCAGTAGGTTGGAACCAGTGAGCTACAAGAGTACTGAAGATTTAACACAGTGAATATGCACTGCCTTACCATTTCTATTTGTGGCTATGTTCATCGAAAGCATTCTGTGGGTGTCTAAAGAAAAAGGACCCTTTCTGTTCTCATTCAAAAATGTCTTCCACCTAAATTCTTGTTCAAAGAGGGAATATGTACCATACTCCTACATGCTTGCAAGGAATTGATCTCTACTTCTTAAGCCTAGAGTGTTTTGTCTTACATTCTTCTTTTTCCACACTATGAAAAAAGTTGAGATGGCCTACAAGTTCAATATTGATCTTCGAAAGGCAGTTGTACCTACCAGCTTGGTTTGTGGTGATGTTCACTGCAGATAACTGAGGTGCATAGGGGCTCTTGCTGGAAACTCCATTGACTGCCTGGATCTCAAAACTGTACTGTGTGTGGGCTTGCAGATTACGGACCATCACGCGGCGCAGTGTTAGGCCAAGGTGACGTGGGGCAATGTCCACATTGTCATCACAGCGCGAGCACATTCCTCGCTCAGGAAGGCACTTCTTACAGATTACATTGTACAAGATATCTTCACGGCCACCCAGTTCGCGAGGCTCGCTCCATTCCAGTACAAGCGAAGTTTCGTTAACACTGGAGATGACACTGCGTGGTGCAGATGGAACAGCTGCAACATTGAGGTACAAGCATGGATGAGAAGAAGTGAATAAGTTGTGAAAAAGGCAGAATTTAATCTTTTTGCACAATAGGTGTAAAAAAAATTGTCTTGGTAACAGAACAGGAGAATCTTTACAATAGAGAAAGAGCCATATTGAAAAACACAGTTTACATACATTATACTGTATAGGCATATATATTCATTATTCCATAGCTGCTCTCAGCACAATTCATGACCCATTAATTTCCTTTGTGTTGTGGTATTAGTACATTTCTCATGAATTAACTGGAATATTTTATTCCTTCTGCATAGCAAGAGACTGTTCCAGCAGTTCTTCAGTAAAAAGAGGGCATGAGTTTAAATTTGAATTGCATGCCTATTTCCACCGAGTCTGTATACTTGTGAAGTGCTGCAGGGAACGGGTAAGGCAAACTATTGCCAGAGCCTTGGCAATTCTTATCCAATTAACGGAGCTTTATCTTGCACTACGCGGTGGGAGAATCAGACCCCCACCCTAGCAGCAAAAAAAAGAGACACAAAAAAAGAGAATATTGTTCTCTCTTCACTATTTGAATGTATTAGCTCCTATGTTTGCATGTTGGCTTCTAATGCACTGCTGTGGGAGACATTTCTCTACTTTCTACTTGTAGAGATGCAGCAGTCCAAATAGCATGGCACATGAGAGGGGGAGGCTTGGATGATAAAGTTCTGATAATGATGAGAAAGTAAGCAGCCTTGTTTGCCATGTGTGACACACGGTGGGAATGGTGTCCTTCAAGAGCTTTTATCAGCCATTCACAGCCCCAGTTCAAACAAGGAAGTTAGGAGAACATTAACTGCATCTCTAAGCATTTTGTGATTGACTACAATCCTCATTTGAACAAATAGAAATGCAAAATAAATATCTGATCTTATAACAATGCCAATATAACATTTTAACACTTGAAAAGTTACTTACTTGTGCAGGGAGAATCAGCAGAATCAGTGTCTGAGCGATAGTAACCATTATGACAGGAGCAAACACTAGCTGCTCCAGAGGTTGCTCGGCTGTTGTGTGGACATGGAAAACAGGCATCCTCTCCTTGTTTGGACTTGAATGTGCCGGGGCTACAAGCTGAAAATAAAACGTAAATATCAAAGTTTAAATAATACATATGATTATACAGAATTTAATTGCTTTCAAATGCATCTGGGGCCGAGATGGGGTACAGGCAGGGCGGCCAACTCGGGACTTGAAGGTCCTAGGTTTGTTCCCCAGTCATTGAACAACTCATGGTGTCTCTGAGCAGAACACCTTATACCCAATTGCTCCCTGGGTGGCTTTCAATAACTCCCCATTGCTCCACCTGTGTGTATCCCAGGCGTGATGGGTTAAATGCAGAGAGACAATTTTGCCATTGTAGGGGAACAAACAATAATGACAACACATTATTATTATTATTATTATTATTATTATTATTATTATTATTATTATTATTATTATTATTATTATTAATATTATCCTCTCAGCAGACAAACTTGGTTAAGCAGTTGAAAATTGCAGATTTTTTTAAGTATTCATAACAAATACCAGTATCTTTCTTGTATTTTTCATGATTCTTTGCAAACTTGTTGGTAAAAGAGAATAAAACTGAACATATTTTGTGCACTCTAAACTGATGATGTTTTGATTTAACTTTGATGAGTTCATCCAAAAACAACCATTCACAATTTCACTCACAACTAAGGACAATTTAGAGTTACCATGCAGCCTAAAATGCATGATTTTGATCCATTGGAGGAAACCACTGTACCGGGAAAAATCCATGCATGCACGGACAGAACATGCAAAATCCACCCAGAAAGTTCCCGGGCCAGGATTTAATCTGGCGACCTTCTCACTGAGAAGCAACTGGTCTACCAATGGAGCCACCCTTAAATTTCAGTCAGGGAGTCAGTTTCTTTATTTGTCATACAAACCACATGTGGTGGAATATGAACTAAGAAAAATAAACTAACCAATTTAGTAACTAACCAATTTGACATGCAGTTTAATATTGTTGCAAACCTAATGCTCACCTGAAGAAGCTGACAACTTATAATTTACACAGACAGCTTGAACACCTAAAAGAACTTTGACTTTGGCCCAAGTTGTCTTTTTCAAATATAACAAAACAAGGAAAATGACACACAAGTATGTAAATGTAAATCTGCAAATAATAGTTTTGTTTTTTGATTTTATCAAGTTTTTTTTTTTTTTTTTTTTTTTCTGTGATCCCTATATAAAGAAAACAGCAATACACAACACCATAGCTTTACCTTAACTGGTTCTTGATTAGGCATGGCTTCATTAATCAAAGGAAAAGACTGTTACCCTTTGAAAAAGACCTATCTCCATTTATAGAGGTTGTTTGGAAGTTTATAGCTCTCATGATAAGTTACAAGCATTCAGGACAAGAGTAAATGCAGGACTGCAATCCAGAAAATTTTGGCAGGGTCCATATCTTTCATAAACTGTTTTGTTAAAAGATGAATGGGTTTGCCGCAATGCCTAATAAAAGACAGCAGGTAAAGCAGACAACGTTTACTAGAACCAGTTGATTAAATGACCGACTAGAGTGGAAGACCATTGATGTCAAGGAGACACTACAAGGTTTGATAATGATCATTTAGCTTATGTGCCAGATTTATGTTTTCTGTTGAAAATAAAACACAAGACTGAAGGTCAAATTTATAACAGACCAATGCTTAAACAGACTGCTCCTGTTCTCTTGCTTTAAAACTTCAATATTAGCTCAAAACCACCAGGTTTGCTGCATTGTGTACACTAGCTCTAAGTATATTTGTTTTTCCACCATTAATCAGAGACATCTACACTGCTAGCTCACAGGAAGTGCTGCTTGATAAACAGATAATTCACATCCAGTTTTACCGGGTGGCAGAACAGCCTCTTCGATTAGTACCACGACCCACACAAAGTTCATTTAAGTTCACCCGACAGTAAAATAAACTAAATGACATCTCTAAACTAACCGAGGAAGAAATATTGTGGTATTTTTTAACACGGTGGCCTGACCACAGATGTTGAGAGTGCATTTCCATTATAAGAGGCTATTTTTCTTTTTCAGAGAAAAAAAAAAAAAAAGTTGAATGTGCTGATCAATCACTTCCAGTGAGTAAAGGGGTCATCCTCCTCCTTTCATCCATTTTTCCCTGAGAGGAACCATTAAAGAATGAAGCAAAAAGAGTGACAAGTGGGAGAGAAAAAGGTGGCGGGGGAACAGGAGGCACAGAAAATGCTAATCCTGTAGGCGCCCCCACTCCCACCCTCTTCCTCAGTCCCCTGTGTCTTATCCTCTCATGCAGAACGTAGCGCTTAAGGAACTGATTAGAATGTATGCTGAAATTGGAAAGTGTGAGGCATGAAGAAAGTAAAGAATATTGGTAGTGGAAAAATGTGCAGCAAATGAGTGGATAGGCAAAAAAAAAAAAAAGGCCTCATCAATAAATATTAATGCTGACATCCCAACTGTGTCTCTGGTGGCTTATTAATGAGAGCAACGGCCTTCGGATTACGAAGGAATTGGAAAAGTAAGGACTAAAGCAGGAAAGAAGCACTGCATACAGTAATGGGAAAAGAACAGAAAAGCAAGACAAGATGAAATAAAAGGATGAAGAAAAACTAGTGTGAGGCGTGGTAGAGGAGGGATGAAGAGTGGACCTGAGGAGAGGTGATGTGAGAAAAGAAGAGGGAGATTTATCCTTTGTGGTTTGCAATGATCAGAGAGCTTTTTTTTTTTTTCCAGGGCCCAGTCGCCAGAGCTTTAACCTTGAGCTGCCAGATGCAAGCAAATTAGTTTTTAACTACATTTGCATTGTTTTGGATTTAATACACTCTTTCATATACAGTACATATTCCCTTTTAATAAAGGTGAGTACCGTAAATGTTCAGTATCAAGGGTTTTCAAGAAGCTGTCATTGCAAAGTATCCACTCTTTCTCTGTCTGATCACAAACATGGGTACTGAAAAATGATGCTTTTAGCTTCATCTGTCTCTGCTATCAGAAGAAGAATGAGCCCTCTGAACCCAAGCAACCAAGGATGATGCACAAACCCCCACAAAGTGGACATGCAGACATTGTGCAATCAACCCCTGCTGATCAATAACTCCACCACTCCTGTCTCTCTTTCTCCCACTCTATCATTCTGCTCCACCCTTTTGACCTACACACCCAGAGCCCAATTCTACAGCCTCACACCCCTCAACACAGTTTATATCTGTTCTTCATTCTTCTAATGCTGTCTCCTGCACACCAGTTCAGCAGAGACCACGCTGTTAAAATTCACCTTTATCTCAATCTCTGTGAACATGTCATGTTTTCCATCAAACCCAAAACCATCAACATGTGAGATTTCATGAACAGACAAACTAAACGCTGTATTTTCCATTTAGTTGGCAACAAGCTGAATGGCAAAACTGAGGTTTATGTTTAATAAATAGAGGTGCACAGTACACCAATCTGACTCTAAATTCTATACCAACCTGTTCAGGTCAGAGAAGTGAAAAACCTCCATCTGAAGTTTCATTTTTTTCTCTTTTTTTTGACTTGTAAATCTGTGCATTAATGTGACTTGACTAATAACAAAGTAGCAGCTGGACATTCTAGCAATAGATTGTGGCCAAAATAGTTCACACCCAATATTTATAATACCTTGTGCCCATAATGACTGTGTCTTCATAAAATGTCCCTCAGCTAAACTTGACTTTTTTTATGCTAAAAACAGACATTGCCCAATGCCATGACCAGAAAGGTAAAGTTGTTGCATGCAATACAAAAACATTACAGTTCAGTAAAAGGAGCTTAGATCATGTGCACTCTGTTGAAGAATCTCACGTCTTAAGCCACCACAAACAAAGAATATCTAACTTTATAACCTTTCACCACAAGCAATGGGTAACAGAATCCTGGACTGACAGTTTGTTGTGCAAACACTCACCTTGACACTGAGTATCCTTCATGGTTGGTTCAAACCCAGCTGCACATGTGCAAGCTCCCACAGGAACCATCCATTCTCCATCCCCGTTGCAGTAAAGCTTCAATGGCACAGACACCTCTAAGGCGTTGGGCACACAAGTACCTGGGGCAATTACCAAGGAAGTTGCCTCGGCTCCTGTTGCTGTTTCTGGGAAAATTGCAAAGTTGGCAATTGTGGTGGAGCACTTCTTGTAAAACACTCTTACTGAGATGAGGGACATGCAAGCACCGAGGTCCTGAAAGGCCAGGTAAAACCCGGCTTTGGACAGTGGCCCGAAACTCCGGACCTTTGTGTTTACTCGTCCAGTCTCGAGCATGGAGAAGCTTTCATCTGGGGCAATTGTGTCCACCTTCACATAAGGGTTCTCCATCCAGAAAGGGCTTGTGGCTGTTGCTGAATCTGAGTCAGATTCATAGTAGAAGAGGTTGAATGTTTCTTTGCAGGAGCCTGGTATGTTGGGAATGCTGTTGCAGTCACGCACTGTGAATTTCATCTCTACATACACACGCAGTACATCTTTGCGCGGGATGAAGTCACTTCGTAGCCAGTTATTTTGATTGAGCTCTCGTACATTGCAGACTTGGTACGTCCGGATGGGGTTCATGAGGTCATCGTAGCCGCTCACCTCTTCCCACTGAAAGAGAAAAAAAAAAGACAATAATAAAAGTATGCACCTAACAGTATATTTCAAATCTTACCAATTTGATTTGAGAAATTGTTTTCATCCTGTGTCAAACTCTGATGAGGTACATTGAATAATACTTCAAAAGTGCAAATAAAAGAAAGAAACGGGGCTAAGGACAGGACCTGAACACAAAGTTGGTGTTTTGTTGGCCAATATTTCACCTCCACTCACTTCCTTTTACCATAATCTTTTTTTTTAATCTCTGATTATTGTGGCAACAAGCCAGGAACTAGAACAGCAGATTTATCACAATTACAGCAACCTGTCACCTCCTCACCACAAACTCACTACAGCATCTTTACCTCATATTTGTTTGGAAGTAGTAGCCACACTGCTTCACAAGCAATTACATTTTAATTATTGAGCAATAACTGCAATGCTCTCTAATAAAGGCTGCAGAAAGACATCACATGACCTTCATGCTTTTTTGGTTTTTGACTACTTTACAACTTTCAATGTTCCTACAATACACAGAGATGATTTGCTCATGATCAAATACGTTTAAACATATTAAACTTTGATTACCAGATTTTTTTAATCAGTGTAAGCAAATTGTACAGTAATACATTGCTGTAAAACCCAGTAATCTAACATTGTATACAACATAGACATGTCCCTGTTTTTAGTATTTTACCTCGCTTCATAATGTAGCTTGATTTTATTTTGCTTTACATTACATTTATTTGTTTTTAAATGTATATGCATTTTATGGCTGTTTATTGTTGTGCACCTTATATGTGGTTTGTTTAAAACAGGTCTCTCTTGAAAATTAGTCATCTTGACTCAATGAGACTAACCTATAGAAATAAAAGTTGAATGGGAAGCCCTATATTTTACTCATTTACAGTAGCAACCTCTGTATGTATTATACAGTATACCGGTAGTTGTGTGTAACATGTGTACAGCTGCTGGAGGATATCTTATCCATTCTCTTTTTTTATTAGACAAACATTCAAGTACATTACATTCTTATTTTTAAACCTATAGGGTGCATGCTGGGGAAATGCTAATTACAACCACAAGTCAAAATGTTGTGCAACAAGTGTGTAGATGTGTTAAAGCAAACTGAAGAACTATGAGGAAGATATGAAACTAGACAGTGCACAATTTTGGAAAAACGTCTGAGGCATTTTCTGACCGAACAATGAAATGTGCAGCACCATGAGCTTCTGATTAGAAGTTCTTTTTAATCTGTTTTATCTCCAAAAAAAAAAAGCCATAACACAAAAGTTGTAACCCAAAAGACAGGCCTGTAACAGAGTTGAATATTAGTGGCTACACTTTTGGGACTGAACTTTGCCATAGAATAATTGACTTTCTTTAAACTAATCTCAAAACTTGTAAAAAGACACCAATTTGTTCCTTGAAGCGTGTTGTTTCTGTACAAGCTCTGAGCATCTTAATTAAGGATGTGGTATGGATGTGGTGGAGACAGGGCTATTCATCCAAGACCCTGGTGGCCATGAGGCAGAGAGAAGGGGAAAGGGTGCAGTTCAGCAGTGGCATTAAAACAATAGCTAGAGAAAGAAGAAGCGACCGGCGGGAATCAATAATCACCAGCCAGGTCAATAGGACAGCTAAAAGCATGATGTGTCAATGGGCATTTAGTTCAGTGTAATAAATCACCCTCTGCAAAAGAGCATTGCAGCCAAGTGTTTGTGGGTGTGTGTATAAAGTTGGGTGTGTTTGTTTAAAGTGCTAGTGTGAGTGTGCCTGCCTTAGCTTGTACTTTTCAGTGTGTATGTTTGAGTCGAGCTGTAAGTGTGCATTTGGAGAGAGGTCACCCCCCACCTCTCTCCCCAAGACATGCACTGGTGGGCAAACACTCAAAGTGCCTCCTCACCAAGCCTGAATAAATTAGGTTGTGTGAGATGGCCTCAACGTTCTTGGTATTGATTCTCAGCAAGATGAATCATTATGCAAAATTGGCAATTTGCTGTATTTTCTCTGTGTCCTTTCCAATCAAAGCTTTGAATTTTACTTTCAGATTACAATGAACAATGCCCAAGTAATGAAGCATGCTGCTCCTTAGAGGTCCACAATGCAGCTGGAAAAATATGTTTTGCAACATTTTGGCCAATAAATTGTGTTCTGGAACAGTCAGTGATGATGAGAACAGGATAGAGAGATATAAATTGTGAAATAAAACATTTTTGATTTTACTTAAACATACTGCCGGTAGAGCATTGCTACCTGTTGGTTGTCTGTTTTGCTTGTGGAATATTTTCGTCTGCACGGTTAAGGGATTGGTTTAGTTTCGGGAGAGGAGACAGCACATCGTATCAGCTTTATTTGCCAAAATAAATGTGGAGAGAGCGCTTACTTTTAATTACTTTTAATTACCAATAGGCATAACTCTCTGTAGACAAATAATGCACTGTAACTCTTCAGTTTTTTTAAAGTATTAGATAATAAATGTTAGTGTTTCTAAAATTGTATTAGAGAGTAAATTAATGTTTTACTTATTGCGTTACCCTTTTGATGTGGTAGTGGTAAACAATGTCCTGCTGGTTTTACCTGAACCTGACACATCATCCGGGCTCATTGCTTTCATGTAAATATGATTTTAGACCTGTGAGAGATAGTGCTGTGTGGGAGAATAAATAAGTAATGCCAACAACTGACTCCAACCCAGTCTATCCTATTCATTTTTAATTGTTATGTATTCTAAACAGTAAAATTGAGCTTGGAAACAATTTGGGAGTTCTCCGTGATGTGCAACATTACATCAGTTTTATGAGGATTATACCTTAACATAGTAGCTGACAGTCAAAAGAAATCCAATAGCACAGTGTTGCCTAGCAATGCAATGTTTTGTTTGTCTAGTCTAAATGCTGTGCAGCTCATGCCTGCATCTGGACCTTTAGATGTTTAATGAAGAGCTAAATCTCTGAGCTGTTTTGCTTTAATGACAATACTAATGCTTGCTTTGGTGTTAAATCTATAAAATGGCACTTAGTGATATTTGTATATGAAAACGTTACCACAGAAAGTCTATAGACACTCACATTAGGGGCTTAGTGAGCAAAGCAGTTACTGTACATATTCATAATTGATAATTAGTTATTACAGGCAGCGTAGAGCTGGGGCCAAAGCGTGGGGATTTACTGTTGTTTTGGACATAAGGGCTCAGTGTGGCTCACAGATGATGATGATTATGACACACTTCAACACACTTTTATTTAACAAAAAAAAAAAAAAAGTTGTTTTTTATGTGGTGTTTATAGCAGGTATACTGTTTTGGTCTCTTTTTTCTCATACCATTTTAAAATCTTACATTAATAGTCAATCGAAGTGTAATTTTAAAAAGCTGCTTTTTTGCTTCTATTTGATTGTTTAAAGCAACATTACTCATTACATGTGTGCTATTTTTTCAGGTCTCTTTCTGTCTCTGGAGAGGATGATCTTTTCTTACCATAATGTTATAGAGGTCTCACAGCATGCATTGCTCTTAAGGCCTTTTTATGAATTAATTGTAAACGTGACAACTTAGATATGAACGAAAGATACCTTTAAGGCTTGACTGAAAAAGAGGACGTGTATTGTTTCTTTTATTAATTTGTCTTTTTGTAAAACATGTTTTAGCATGGTGGGGGTCTGTGACATACCAAACAGTTATTATAGTATGTACACAAGTCAAACATGGTATTTTGTTGTTAGGCTGTGAAAAGCCCTGGGGAGTGTTGTTCCAAGTCTTACAAGAGCATTGCTGAAGTGGAATTTCCCCCTTCATCTCCCAGATAGTTTTAAGAACATAAATGATATGTCTGGTGGATAAGCAATAACAAAAACAGACTCAGTAGATGTGTGGCCATGCACAGCTCTCATACTTAGATACACAAATTCATCAATGCTGTTGGAAAGACAGCGTGACTTTTTGGTATGTGCTATGCCCAAACCAAAGATAGGACTAGAGGTGAGGATGCATGATAAGAAACATGTACACAAACAGACCCTCAGTAATGTGGTACGAAACATTTTTCTAAACTTTTCTGTTCTGAAATTGTCTCTGCAGCTTTATTTGTTTATGATGGGACAATCACCAAAAACATACAGAGTTGTTATGAGTCATACTGTTCGGGAAAATGCATTTGCTTTTTCTGTATTTGAAATAGATTTGTTTTGTCCTGTGGATTGGACCATTTTTGTATTTTTTTTTTCTGTATAGAGTTTGCTAGAAATTATTTATTTTCAGTGTTGCCGGTTTCCAAGCTCAATCCGTATTTTTTATTTGTCTTTTCAGCTAATTTATCACTTCCTTTTAAACACTTGTCACCCATAACGAAAACAGGCCATGTCATCCACTCTGCAAGAATGCAAAAGCACACAAACAATCGTCTTCAGTGTGCACAAAGCGAAAAAATAACAAAATAAAAAGGCAAAACTGCTATGTTGATTGATTTTTCTTTTTATTGTTTTTTTTTTTTTCTGAGTTCATGTACAGTATAGGAAAAACAGAAGAAAAAAGCACATATGTTGAAAAGATAACTTGTACTGTCTGTGGCACATTCTGCCTGCAGAAAAAACAACAACTCTGCTTAGTAATTTGAGGATTGCAAAAGGCTAGTAGTCACTACACAAATGCATTTTTAAAGATGCATCTGTTGTGTTTAAAAATATTGATAGTTTTTTTTTTGTTGTCGTCAAAGTTTCTTTATTTGTCATTCGTTCCATATGTGGTACGTATGGTGTAATGAAATTGTGTATGCAGGGTCCCCGTTACATCCAACAAAAGTATAAATTGTAAAGAAAAACAGTAATAAGATCTAAGGTTTGAACTAAGAAATGTGCTAAACTAAGAATATGCTTTGTTTTTTGCGTTATCATCTATGCCGTGGCTGCCTGGTGGGAGCATAGCTGTTGCAGTCTGGCTTAACAAGAGTAGGGAGGTGGGAAGATGGAAATATGGGGAGATTGAGAGGGGTTGCAGAAAGAGGTCATGACGGGCTGCTGGGGAGTTTGGCCTCTGATTGTTTTCAGTTGATGGCTAATGCGCCTAGCTTTGTCAGTCATTAGAAAATAAAGAAAGGCCAAGTATGGAGGGTGGGCAACTTCGAACGATGAAGGAAGTTTGCTGGGGTAACAATTAAATATAAAAAATGGGGGGGGGAGGGGGTGCGCGGTCACCTTTCAAAACCAAAGCCCAAAGTCTGAGGACCACACAAAAACAAGGGGAGGAGTGCTGGCACCTTTTGAAGTATAGCTTAGAAGGGGTCAAGACTTTTTTTTCTGCTCTTCTCTTTAGCCCATTGTGGATCCCACATGGGAAACCAAGATGAGGGTGTCCGTGTGACTTCGTGTGAGATAAATTTGAATGCAGAGATGGGTGAATTGTCAATGCTGAGAGATATTTTTTGTGTTTTTAGAGTTAATTTATAGCAAGCTTGACTTTTCACGTTTTATGTGCACTGATGCGAAGAGAAAGAAACATCTGTTACTGGGCGGGGAACTGAAATTGGATTGCACTGGATCTGTGCCCGCACGCTAGAAAGCACAACATTAGAAAGCACAACATGATGAATCTTACAAAACTTTTTTTTATTTTATTTTTTTTATTTTATTTATTTATTTATTTATTTATTTATTTATTTATTTATTTATTTATTTATTTATTTTAATGAAGGTGTGCAGTCTGTGATGCATTCTGTCCACATGCAAACACCTATTTCTCAAATTTGAATTTATGAAGTTTATTTAATAAAGCTTAGTTGGACAAGAAAGTCTTTGTTTGTTGCACAACCTACATTTTCATTTATGAATCACATCTGCTTATCCTAAATACAAATTGGCACAAAAACATACTCTCTTCCCAATGAACTCACCCCAGTCTCAGGGTGTGCGGTCCATGCTAATTCTGTAGTGGCCCACTTTGTGTCCATCAACGTCTCTGTAAATGGAAGCAGAAAGAAAACATCCCAGTCAGACAAAAGAGGAACAGGGTGACAGAGGAGGTCAATAGAACTTTCAATGGTTTTACAACAATGTCATAAAACTTGTAAAATGATCCAAGTAACGGATAAAAGCCTTTGACCAAAGCCGTTCTCAGATAACAGTATATGAATAACCGAACAGCTTGGACTGACTTTGAGCGATATTAAATTCAGTTAGACAAAGGGGTACTGTATGCATGGGTGCGTGTACAGAAAAACCCTGAACACGGCAAAAGAGTGCGGAAGAAAAGGAAGTCAGCCATCAGTGAAGCACTGTGTTAAATTTTAGTGTGGCTCCTTATTTGGCTAATTAGGATCAATTGGATGCTTGTTCTAAACAAAGGAATGACAACAATTGTGGATCTCACAGGAAAGCTGTTCCGCTTCCCACAGGACATTGACATAGTAACACACACACAAACGGTGAGTAGCACCACGTTGTAAAACTCCAAGAGATAATAACCCAACAGAAGGCTTGAAACGACAGGGGGTAATAAAGTTAGGTGTCACAAAAGAGAAGCTCGAGAGAGAAACAGAGGTCAGAAAGCTTTGATTGGTTTCACTTTGTAAGAACAGCCGAGCATGAACAAACGTTAGATTGAGCTCACTTTTACACCTCTTCTTTGACACACACTAAATAAATGGACAGAGACAAAATGGCAGACATTTGCCTCTACAGCAAATCTCTTCTTTCCTGTCGACCTTCCACCGTCTCCTTCTGGCAAAACTGCCAGCATTGTTAGAGGAGAGAAGAAAGACTGTAAATGTCGGGTCTTTTACTACCTGGCGCTCCAGGCTCAGTACGCTGCCACAGTTATTATCTCAACCGCTGAGCTGTTCTACATGATAGTAAAAGATGATTAAACAATACGGCCAGGAAGTGAGATCGCAACGTCTCTGTTCATTGAGGGAAGTGCAGGCCTATTTTACTGTCAAGATAGCAACTGCTAAACTTGAAAAAGTCACACTGTCCACTTTACTGTGATACTGTCAGAGTTTCTGTTCTGTCTTTCTCTTTTTTTATTTCCTTCAACAGACAAAGAACACATTTAAAAAGTACATTATAACCTACAAAAAAAAAAAAAAAAAATCAGTGTATGTCCAGATTTCTGCTGCTACGAGTGTTGCATTCAGGAGCACAAACTCTGACAAATGCTAACAGCCAAGCTTCCTATGAATTATGACTAACTCTGTGAAAGGCATGTTTCTCCTGGAGGGAATTCCCACTAAATGTTACCCCCATGTACTTTAAATGACAGTTCCTCTGACATGTATTTACACTGGTAAAATATGTATATATACAGTATATCATATCCAAGAACATTTCTAGTTGAAGGCAGACATTTTTTGTGCTTTTTGGGGATTTTACTGAAGTTCCTTTACTTGGGACTAAAACTGAAAAGACCAAATATTTTGCCTGTACCTTTAGCGCTAAACTGTGCAAAACAAACAATTCCAGTTTGTTTTAACTCAGCATCCTCTTTGCAAATTGTCTTAGCCACTTTTGTCTCTGTGCGCTTTGAGTGTCTTTGTCTCTGGACATTTGTCAGCACATACTGACTGCAGAACATTCTCTGACTCACGCAGTGTCAGTGTGTGATGCAGGACTTGTTACTGACAGCTACCCAGGTACGTAAGCCAGCATGGTGAAAATGATAGACCTCCATCGCCTGGTCTTTATCATTTCAGCTGGGTCGTGTGTATGGAACATTGACATGTCATTACAGCTGACCTTGCAGGAAAAAAATGACAACACAGTGAAACACAATGACAGGATGGGCATGAGTGAGAGACGCAGATGAGGCTGAAAGAACCAGAACCGTGTAGCAGAGAGAGAGAGAGACATGCAAAGCACAAACACACGCATAGACACACACAGCTGTGCAATTTGACTCAGTGGTCTGGGCAGTGGATCATTCTGGAGTGCAGGTGTATTTGTAACCACTCCTTTTTTTTTTTTTTCAATCTGCGTGCATTGTTTGACTAAAAAAGGACTAGACTGTGCATGTGTCTGAGCCTGACTGTGTTTGTCTGTGTCAGAGGGCAACGACGTGTGTGTGTGTTTTCGTCTATTGGTAGTGAAGCCTCGCATTGTGCCCAAAGTCAAGCATCAATCCTATGTCAACAGGCCGGAGCAAAAGCCCAGAGTGACCCCAACCTAACCTGGCTCCTTGTGTGGGCTTGTACATTTTGGAACTCTTTATTTATCTTTGTACATCATGCTTGTTGAGTGTATATTAATATGATAGCACAAACATATAACAGTATTTACTAGTTGTGAAACACAGGAATCAGGGTGGCTTCTGGGTAATACCAGATGGCTAGGCCTCAGATTGACAAAGCCCCTTGGATGAG
>JARVGV010000861.1:14969790-14980332 GCA_031762435.1 Hypsolebias longignatus
TATACACAGTATACAGTATACTGTACAACCAAACAGTTACTGTTTTCACATATGAAAATAAATATGTTCGAATG
This sequence comes from Hypsolebias longignatus, assembly GCA_031762435.1. Taxonomy (NCBI): domain Eukaryota; kingdom Metazoa; phylum Chordata; class Actinopteri; order Cyprinodontiformes; family Rivulidae; genus Hypsolebias; species Hypsolebias longignatus. Next base: position 14,969,865 of record JARVGV010000861.1, read on the forward strand.
TGGTCAAGCTGAACTTGACTTGTAAACTGTAACGTTTTAAGAGTTTAAATTAGAAAAGCAGGAGCAACATTTCTATAAAATGTACACAAGAGACGGAGTGATGTAAATGTCTTTAACAGTGTATCAACAAAGGTGGAAAAGCCTCCTTGAATGATGTAATAAAAAAATTAAACTTCGATCCTACCGTGATTGGCAGCCCTGTAACAGTTGCTTAGAAAGACAGAATCACATGTGGCAAGGGCACAGCTCCTTGTTTTATGAAATCATTTTATAGTCCAAAAGAGGATTTACAACACAATTCATTAATATCTCAATTGTTCATTCAAACTGCATGTTGCGTGCATGACATAAATATACGAGGATGTTCATTTCAGATTTATGGATCAATTGTCTAAGACGTTCAGGTCTAAATTATGTTTAAATCTTTCTGCGCCTGTTGCAAACTCCTTCAGTGCAATGACTACTTTGTACCCTTTTATAAACGTCACCCCTCCTCTTGGCACGTAACTCACTCTGGATAAAATTGACTAATAAATCAATGTAATGTAATAAACACACAAACTAGGAAGTTGTATGTGTTGTAATGCTGCAGCTACAAAGCTGCAGCGATAAACATACCATCCTGATCCCAACAGCAACAAAAAAAACATATACAGTACTGTCTGCAGAAGAGAACGAAATAAAGCAGAACCACGTTCAGTAGAACTGCACTGTATCATGTCATGGAAAAATGATAAATATGCAACCAACTGAGCCTTCAATAACCGAGATGGGTCAGAGCTTTTTCTTCTTTCGAAAACAGTTATATTTTCTAAATATATTTAAAAAAATGGAATTCAGACTTACCTGAATTAGGGATTACAGAAGCACAGAAATAGAGTGATTGAGTGAGTGAATTTAAAACGCAACTCAGACATACGAATCTGCTCACAGATGAATGGTTCTGGCACACTGACAGATACTTAAAGTTTGATGGGAACAAATACCAGTTTATCTGCTGGGAATGCAGCTCACCTCTTCCCTTCTGTAGAAAAATCCAAGAAGAAGCGTCACAGCTAATAACTCAAAGGAAAACAGATTCTTCAGACTTATGTGATTTAATTTTACCGTTCAATTTAATAAAAGAATGTTGATTAAATGTGGCATTTTTGCTTTGAATAAAATGCAGACCTGCTTTCCTGACTTGGTTAAATCATCTCAACAGAGATTATCTGTTTTATGTGGGGCATTAGTTGAAAAAATTGCTTTTATTGGAAATTATAGTGAAACATACTTTATTTAAAAGAGATATACAGTTGTATATCTTGGGAAGCATAACCTGCATTGTTTTTTTTTTTTTTTTTTTTTTTTTTTTTAACAGAAAGTGTAAGTGTTCCTTCCCGAAATGAAAAGGTCACACCCCCAGCAGCAGCGACACGAGCGCCTCAGACAAGAGGAGCTTTGCTTTCTTCTGCTGGCATGTTTATGTTGTGTAAACACCAAGAACTGAGAAGATTAGCAGTGGGCTGTACATGTTTATTTTAAAATTTACCTTGCATTCTGTGGTATGTGCAGTGATTGATAGACATGTCAAAGGAAGCTTTATTTAAGGAGTTGTGTTCTTGGTTTGCAGTGAAAATATTTTCCAGTTGCAAAGAATAGTGAAGAAATATTCTAGCTTGAACACCCCGCCCACCACAAACCCGACCCCATCTCTTATAATGTCAAAACATAAAACAATGTTCGTTTTACTGAAATTATATTATTTTATTTCAGAAATAGATCAGTTATGACCCTGTACAGTTTTAGTGCATGTTTCAAACACCTTGAAACATAAGGGAAAAAAAACACATATACTGTATTTTACCAAGTTTTTAATATACTGTATATTTACAGAAACAGCTCATGTTTTTATTGTCTTGATTTTTGACATAGACAGATTGTCATACTTTATTACATTCTACATATTCATAAAGAAAATGTGCATTATTGTTTTGCAGGATTTTATAATAAAACATGCTTTGGGGAAACCTCTGCCGCTTCTTTTGGTTGAGAAAAAAGTAAAACCTAAAACACTCGTACGGTATGCTACCTGAAGCTTGACTAAGTCCATATTGCCATGGAAACTGGAGATTTTGGGTCTCATAGAAGCATTTTTTAAATTATTTTCAGGAGAGACAGATTGAATACTCACTCTTAATAGCAAGCTTCTCCATCACATACCGATGGCTAAGTGCAAAGAGCTATGGTGCAGGGAGCATTGGGTTTACCTTAAACATGATTAAGGATGGGGTTGGGTAAGGCAGATGCAACCAAATTAAATGAAATGAGATTGGTGGAAAGGGAGAAATATTTAATTAGTTTAATAAGATCGGGGGGACTGGGAGTGGTCGGAGCAAAGAAGGTGTAGAGTGGGGGCAGTGTCAATGTTTTTAGACAGGGTTGCTGTGCCGTTGTGTGTCTCCTGGAATATACGTGACATAGAAAAGAGGGGGTAAGCCAACAACTTTGGTTGGCCTTGTTGCTGTTTTAAGTGCTCTATAAATAAATTGGTATGATATGGTAAATTGAAAGATGGCCACAGTAGAGTGGTGTGGGTTTGGGAGAAGGACGTTAGCTCTCAAGCTTAGAATAAAGAACAAATTATTATTTATTTCAATCTTAAGAATTGTCTTCACTTCAAGACTATACTCAGTGTCGTGATTGAATTTGTGGACACGGGGGTGAGTGTAATTGTACAAAGGAGAAAAATATGTGAAGGACAAATTACAGTATGATGAACAACCTGTAAGACAAGTTGAAATATCCCTCCATTTTTAATTATTATGCTGATTGCTTTAAAACATAATGTTTTACATATAAAGCAGTGGAGCAACTTTGACCAAATCACCTTTCACCTCATCCTCTTATTTTCCAGCCCTTCCCCAAAGGTTTGCGCAATCATGCTGGAGGCTATAGGCAAGGTTTACATGTTTTTGTGATGATAGGCAGGAAAACGGCTGGTGATATATGGCCTTTCAACAGAATCCTTTTTTTAAAACATTTTCAAGACAGACTGGAGTTGACTTTTCTCTGTCTTGGTTGATTTGTGTAATATTTGCGTACTGATTGATCTAAGAAGCCATGGGTGTCATTTCACCAAAACATTGCACAACGGCAATAACTGATGGTTTATTTACTTCTTAAATAGGTGTCCAATTTTGCAGATGAACTAGCAACAGCTAGAAATGACATTCTGGCATTGTATCTTCATAACAATGTTTAACGGTTTGGACTCAGCCTTGCAGCCTAACAGTAAAGGAATGTTGTCAGTGGTAGATTAATGTTATTACTGTTTCATCAAGTGGACACATTTGATTGATCACTCTGAGCATTTAGCAAAGATACAAACATGTTCATGTTTGAGTGAATTGTGGTCATTGCTTCTTGAGCTAATACACCTGGTCTTCGTAAACAGCTTTACACACAAAACAGTCCACAACTATTCATAGATAGATCGATAGAAAGGTAGATACTTTATTAATCCCAAAGAGAAATTTGAGGCATCCAGTAGCATGTTCTAATCATACATAGGAATAAAACACATTTAAGGATTCAAGGTTCTTTATTTGTCGTTCGCACCACATGTGGCACATGTTGTGGAAGAAAATTGTGTACACAGGGTCCCAGTTACCGGTACATCCAACAAAAGTATTGAAATGTGTGTAAAAGAAAAACAGTGTTACGATCTAAGATATGAACTAAGAAAAATGTTAACTTAAAACACACTAAGCATTAGTAGTGTAAAAACAATACGCCGAACAGCAGCACGAACATGAGTCTGTGTGAGCAGATGAGTACAAATGAACACAGCAACATGAAACAGTTCAGCAGCAACATGATGTGGTTTTTCACAGTGATTAGAGATTCATGAGTCTAACAGCCTCAGGGTAGAAGCTGTTCCTCAGTCTAATGGTTCTACATTTAATGCTCCTTAACCTCCTTCCTGAGAGGAGTGGGGTAAAAAGTGTGTGTGCTTGATGAGTGGGGTCCTTCATGATGCAGGTGACCCTCTTCCTGCATGGTGCAGATGTATGTGATGGTAGGGAGGCTGACTCCCAACAGTCTTCTGTGCAGCCTTCATCACTCTCTGCAAAGCTTTTCTTTCTGCAGCTGTGCAGCCTCCATGCCACAGGTTGATGCTGGAGCACAGGATGTTCTCCACTGCACACCCGTAGAAGGAGGTGAGGACTGAGCATATGAAACAATCAAGAAAGAAGCAGAATACACCAATTTGGAAAAAGTCAATATGTACATGCACAAGGTGGCAAGGATTACTATATACATGATTAACTTATGTATACATACACATACATACACATCTAAGCATGCACATACATGTACAGTATATGATTCATGAAGAGGATACAGTGTTAGAACAACACCTCCTTTTTTGAACTGTAAATTATGCCCATGCTTTGTTGCATTATCAGTCTGGTAAAGTAACAACATTTAGTCATTCAGACAGTGGTGGCAGTAATATTCTTTACTGGTTTATTCAGATGTGACTGCAAATGTGATGAAGAAAACTACAATGTGAGAATGCCTTTTGTATGAGGTTGAACAGTATCTTGTCAGCTGTTATACAAAAGCTGCTCTGGAGTCACCTTTTTCAGAGGGCTGTGTCACTGAGGAACAAACTGCTCTTTATTTATTAATTTGTTTGTTAAAAGGATTTGTCTGATGCTTATGAAAATCAGCTAAGCTTCATTAGCCACTTCTACTCATCCTTTCTCTCATTTCATGAGACCTCTGCACTTGTATTATTAACACACAATTTAGAAGGTTGACTTAGCACAACTGCTGTTGCAAAACCTTACAGGAAAGTCCCACAGTGCTTGTTCAAATCTGACAGTACGCTCGGATACTATTCAGATAATGGAAAGCATGCAAGTCTGGGCTTAGTATTAGTAAAAAAAAAAAAGAAAATAACCTTCTTTTTTTGTGATGAAATAATAAAACATTGAGAGAAATATGAATGAACAATATCAGGTGTTCCTGGGGCTGTGATTCAATAAATGCAGTTCAGCTAAAAGGTGCATACAAGTGCAATCTGTAGCTCTGAGCATTTTAACTGCTTTTCAGCATTAATCAATACTTATCAAGCTGCACACTCTATTAAGACAACATGTCAGTTCTGGTTTAAAGACCAATTTGGCTCTTTCTTGAGCACCTGTTTGATAAAATCAACATTCCCGCAGAGTCGTGTCTGCTCTGCCAAATCTGATACTTTGAAAAAGTTGAGGCAACCTCAGCTTTGCCCGGGGCCAAATAAGTTACAATCATTCACTTGTTGCCAAAGTTAGACATTTTCTGTCCTCAGCATCACTGTCAGTAACAGGGAATGTGATGAAGGACAAAGTGACTTCAAACGCACAATTGCTGGATTTTAAGAAACAGAATTCCAGACAAAGTGATTGATAACACATTTTAAAACAGGAAGTTGTCAAGCTGTTAGAATTTACAGTTTTTTTTTCTTTATTATTCTTTGTTTTCTTCTTGTTTAGATTTTCGTTTTTTTAATTATTATTTTTTTAATTATTATTATTTTTTGTTAGTTATAATTTGAGAAGTCCTTTCCTTCAAATTTTCTCTCTGGGGAGAGTTGGGAAGACATAACTAACCAATCATGAACAAAGGAAAGCTGGCAAAAAAAAAATAAAAAAAATAAAATGGCAGTGAAAGCATAGATTCATAAGCTTATCAGCATCCCTGCCACAACACTCAGAACAAAAATAAAAATAATTCAGCCTGTTAGGATGCCAGAGGTAATGTCTTGTTATCCATAGTCTTACACATCATGAAGCACTTCGACAAGTATGATGGCAACTGATACACTCTAAATCCATATGGATGGCAGAGAAACATTTTACAGCTCAAAGGTAATTTGTTAAAAGAAAATAGAATAATGTTAATCTCAAATTCTCAACAGATGACACCACAAGCATATTTTCTTTTGTGATTTTGCACTTGAAGTGTCTTTTCGGTGAATGTCGTGCTGCTGAGGAGAGACAGAAAGACTCTCTTATTATCAATATGTGTCTTTAAACCATTTTTCTTTTATAAGGATATTTCCAGGTTTAACGGCAATTCTTTCTCATGTGATGTTTACCAAACAACCCAACCTCTCAACAGCAAGTTTTCTCCGCAAGTTTTTCCGTTCATGAATCCAAGTAAGATTAAACAATGAGCTTTTAGATTCAGAAAATTGCCAACGTAACCTTAGATTACCTCGCTAAGCTATTGTTCTTAGGACAGGCTACATTATTGTTTTTTTTTTTTTTTTTTTTTTTTTTTTTTTTTTGTGGCAGGCATCAAATATTTCCCTGTATGTGCATGTTCCTTTGATACAGATGTGGACAACATATGGCCCGAGGGCCAAAAGTGGCCTTTGGACAATCTCCATCAGGCATCCTATATCATAAAAATAAAAAATAAATACAATAAAGATTTTTTTTTTTTAAGCAGCAATTTAGCAATGAGACTTGAGGACATTTAAATCAAACATATTACGTAAAACCTTTTTTCAAGTCATTGTGTTTCCAGAACTAGACTGAACCTTAAATGCTTAGAAATGCAAACATATAGGTTTGTTTTGCATATAAAGTCACAAGTACCAGTTTCCAGAACATGTCATATATTCCTAAAGTATTTTGGAAAGACTTGTTCTATAAAGCATGCTAACTATGCTACAATACGAAATAGGTATTCTAGATTATCTGTCATAAAGAAAATGTATTTTCCAAACCTCTATGCGTCCCATTGATAGCTTTAAACGTCTTGATGTGGCCCTTTGGAACAAAAATGTTTCCCATCTCTGCATTAATGGATGGTCTTAGTAGGTAATGCATGTATGCAATGTAAAATTTGTGAGAAAGGAACTGCCAAAATAAATAAATTTAATTTGTACTTTATGGCAAATTGCAGTAAAAACTAATCTAATTTACCAAACTTGAGTTTATTCAAATCAACCTTATTTGAGAGCTTGTTTCCAGCTCAGACAGAAGAAGATTGTGGTTTAAGTCTAACTGGAGTATAATCTATGCTTGACTAAATCACTTTGTGTGTGGTTACCAGAGGCAACCTCACAAACACAGACAGAAGGCCACCAGCAAAAACCTTCTGGCTTGCTTCATCTTAGTCTTCATGATCCTGTTCCCCTTTCTCAACTTGTTCTTATTAAACTCATTCAATTTTGCCTCTCATCTTTCCCACTCATCACGTCTTGTGACACTAGAATATGTTGCCCCAGAAAAATGCAAATGAATAATGCACTTTATGATTAAATTACAACTCCCATTCTAAATGCACTGATATAAATACAACAAAGTAACTTTCTGGCAAAGAATAAAAAAGAAAGCTTATTTTATTGAAGAAAAAAAAAGGCATTGACCCCCTTCTAGAAAAGTGAACTTTGCTAATGACACCATGTAATTTCACAACATGTTGATAGAAGCTTTTGTAAAATGGGGTGTGTGATTATAGAAGGATGCTTTTCCTATTTCCTCGATGCATTAAAGTTTAATGTTCAAATAAAAATGTGATGATTTGATCTGATCTCTCCCTCTAAACATGGATAGTCATGGTAACCATCTTTTGGTCCAGGATAATCGTTTCACTCATGTCCTCTCCTTGGCTGCACTTTTTGGGCATGAAATATCTGACCACATTTCAGCAAACATATTTTCTGCTGCCATTGGAATATTTAACTTACACTGTATGTTACAGATCAACGGTTTTCACCCTCATTAGAAAGTAGTCAGTAGAATACACATTTTACTAACACAACCCACACAATAGGACTGGGTGTCAGAGACAAAAATGCTTAGCAGGTTGGGGACATGAAGGATTCTGAAATGAAAAAAAAAAAATTCTATTGAAATTCCAACTTTGGATTTAAATGTCTGAGTGGAGGCTCAGTGTAGATTTGTCATTAAAATGCAAAGCATTCTGCCTGCAGTGATGTATACTGAGGCAGAGAAATTAACATAAATTAGATTTTTCAGCACACCAAACCCGCACCTTTTCTTTCAACATGCAACAATTGAAAATATATTTATTCAACATGCAGTCATTCATTATTCATGTTTACTGTATTTATGTGCGCCTCATGATTGCTTTGTTCGGAGTTAGCTCTCATGTCAGCACGAAGCCGTTTGATGGCTTACAGCTTAACTCCTTGAAATGGAGCTGGTTCAGATGTAATGAGTGTCTACAGACACTCCAGCTCGGTCTGCCAAGTTCAGCAGCTGTCCTAAAACAGCTTGGCCACTCACTTTGAAAATGAGTTGCACAGGACATCCTGGTGACCAAGTGGCTCAAACTTCCTGCCTCATCTGTCACCTCAGATTTTAGGGTCCAATCTCTTTATTATGGCAGACTGGTTCAAAGGACAATTCTGTCTAGTGCTGTAAACCACTAACCCCTGACCATTTGTGCCTTCTTGTCGACACTAGACCAAGAATACCAGACATTTTGTGTGAAATGTTTGCAAAAGTTATTTTCTCACCTATACAGCAACTTGTCATCTTTCCTTTAACCACACTGTCAAAAGTAACATGGTTAATGTGCAATCATAACGAAAAAATTGCTCACGTTTAAGTGGGGTAAGGCATTAGGCTTCTTGATCTACTGTGTTTGACATCAATGCATTTTTCTGTTGATGTATTGAAATGCTGTTCAGTAATTGCATTCCTCCATTATGGCTATAATATATTTGGAATTTAAAAATTGTGGCAATTTTTTTTTTTTCTTCTGGAACATAACCAATTAAAAGTCATACCACACCTCAAGTTATCTAGATTGGGAATAAATAAATAAATAAATAAATAAATAAATAAATAAATAAATAAATAAATAAATAAATAAATAAATAAATAAATAAAAACCTCCATAACTGAGCTGATACACAGTCATTAATGAAGTTCTTACTACAATTCAAAGCAACACTCGTAAAAAAAAAATAAAAAAATAAAAAAAAATGAAGGAAAAAACAAAAACATCTTGCTTATTTCTTCTCGTTTATGTTCACTTTGCATTTCAAAGGCAAGGCCTTCCCAACTCGTCACACTCTAGTTAACAGTTTAATCCTGACACGGATGGAGCACACGGCAATCCTTTGTGAGCAGAATCCTTAATGTCCAATTGCTGAATGGTAGGGAAGTGTTGAAATCAGCAGGAATGAATGAGGAAGGAAGGCACAGAAAAGGAGATGATCCATAGGATACTTTACCAGAAGTCACAACAATTGATTGCAATCAATAGGCAAGACACATTAGTGAGTAGGTTCACAAGGGAAATAAAGTGTATGTAGGGAGCTGGTAGCCAAATAGTGAATGAAGATTAAACTTTTTTAGACTCAGCGTACTCAAAGTAGGTGTTATGTGCCTTGCTGTGCATCTGTGTCCTGTGTAGCAACAAAGATGGAATGGCAAGAATAAATGTGATAATTCTAAGCATCAGAAATTTGCTGTTTTGCAAATGAAATATCACTGGCTACATTGACATCTAAGATAGTCAAAGAGCTGAAGTAGAATGAATGAGTGTATGTCCTTATTGAACAACTGTTGATTCTCAGATGATTATAAACTGTTGGTTTACCATTTGTAAGTACAAAATGATGAGGCATTGGACCGCCTCAATTAGGTGAACGTAAATTATTATTGGATAGCAGTAGTGGCTTAAATCAGCCACTAGAGAGCACAAGCCTATGTGTCTCTTGTGCCGGTCCCAAGCCCGGGTAAATGTTAGGGTTGCGTCAATAAGGACATCCAACGTAAAACACATTTTTCAAAACTAATATACAAGTTTATCTAAGTGGCAGCATACTGGATTGGTCAAGACCGGAGTTAACAACTGCCATTAGTGCAGTTGACAAACAGGGTGCCGGGGGAAATGATGCTACTGTTAGTGGACATCCATGAGGAGGGAACTATTTCAGGAGAGAGGGAGAAGAGGAAAGTCAAGAAAGCAGGACTGAGGGTGGCAACTGTAAACATGGAGACAATGACAGGCAAAGGTAGAGAACTGGTTGACATGATGCAGAGAAGGAAGGTGTTGATGTTGTATGTGTCCAAGTGGGCAGCAAGGGGGCAGGGTTTAAACTGTTTTACCATGGTGTGGGTAAAAAGACGAAAGGAGCAGGGGTGGTCCTGAAGGATGAGTTGGCAAATAATGTTATAGAGGTGAAAGACGTGTCAGATAGGGAGATGTGTCTGAAGGTAGAATGTCTGATTCTGAATGTTGATAGTGGTTTTGCTCCACAAGCTGGATGAGAAGTAGAGGAGAAAGATACATTTTGGAAGGATATAGATGAAGTGATAGCGAGTATTCCCAGAGAGGAGAGAGTGGTGATCAGAGTAGGGCTGGGTGATATGGACCAAAATTAATATCTGTTTTTTTTTTTTAACAAAAAAAATCACATATACAATATATATGTTGATATTTTTTA
>JARVGV010000861.1:15044730-15055500 GCA_031762435.1 Hypsolebias longignatus
ATAAATTAAAAAAAAAACAAAAAAAAAAAAAAAAAAAAAAAAAAAAAAAAAAAAAAAAAAAACACTGTTCATATAAGCACATAGTGACACAGACATTCCACAGGGGAGGGGAGACGACAAGGACAAGGACGACAATTATTAATATATTTCTGCTTTTTCAGCAGCCTCTGTTTTGTAATCCAACGTTTGTAACCAATTTGTTTTGTATAAAAGATATTTTGGTTTTAACTACCTCTTGGACTCCTACCTCACACTTCTGTGTTCTTTCCCATGAAGCATCTTTCATCACCGCCATTTTTAGAGCATTACAAGCATGACATTCAACTTCTGTTGAAGTAAAGCATCATCTAACAGACCATCAACACTCAGAGCAAAGATGACATTCAGTTTATTAGTTGGACTTACATGTGCCGTGGTCTAAGTAAAAAATGGTACAATTTCTCAGTTTTAAACTTCCTATCAGACAGAGCAGCTACTTCCTGGCCACAGTTGTATAACTAATGTGCACTGATGATAGTTAGCAGTATTGATTAATGAGATGAAAACTAACTGCTTTAGCATTGTTTGAACAATGTAATCCTAATGACATAGTTAAAGTATGTAAACTTTTGTGTATTTCAAGTAAGATTGGCAAGAAAACACTTTGCATTGTTTAGAGTGAAATATATTGTTGGCCTTTTTATTTTATTACCATATCAGTAAAACTTCATTAAGACTTTTTCGTCAATCATATCAAACAATTCTGGTTAAAAGCAGAGGAACAGTTGTGCTAGTTGTGAGAGCTGCGTTTGATAGAACTAGGGCAGGATTGTTGCCCTCAGCTGCACAAAGAAAATAGGAAATATGACACGTTGCTATTGAATCCACAGCTCTGATTTCTTGCTGTGGTAACATAAACCCCCATGACAAATTGTCAATGAGGTTAAAAAAAAACGAGGAAAATTGACTTTTTAATGAAGCGTTTAAAACCCAATTGACAACAGACCAAATGTCTGTTTGAACTACTGCTTCAGCTGACATCTTGACAAACCTAATCTGCCACTAAATTATGTTTACTATTTGCGTATTTTGGGCTGTCTGCACAAATTAGTCTCAGCTCAACAGTCTCCATTAACACTGGCAAGGTTTTTTCTCTGCAGACCAAGATCGAGCAGTTTTTACTTTGTCCAGCTCTGCTGTGGTGTAAGGTATGAGCAGAAGGTTGGTTAGAATAAAGACTTTACTCGAGATTTCTTCATGTCAAAGCCCCCAAGATGTTTTTTTCATTACTTTTCACTTGTACTTTAACATCAAGGTTGCATTGAAGAAAATAACATCAAGGAAATTAGATCAATGTTATGAGCTTTCCAACAGACTGATAGTTTTATTAGGCACTGGCATTCTTTAGGCTAAATTATGTCAGATAAAGATTATTCTTCGACTAAACTACCGTATTATTATCTTGCCAACCTTTAGCAGGCAAACATTTGCAAAATCTTTATTGCTTTATCTTCAAACAACTGAGATGCTACTGTGTGTAACACTTTACCCAAAAACAGAGTGTGTAGTCTTGTGGTTTTCAGTCCTGGCCCCTGAAAGACAGTAAACTGCACATTTTGTGGGGTTGAGGACCAAAACTGGACTCATGAAGTCAATAGCAGTTTAACCCCAGTAACAAATGAAAAGCAGCATGACTGTGTTGTATCACCACTTCAAAAGTAATTTTGAGTGTTAGATAACCGAAAAGAGCTACTTGGTGAAGTTTTAAAAAGTGCGTGATCTAAAATTGGAGCCAACATTTTGATGGAGCTCAGTCCTCACTTCCTTCTACAGTGGAGAGCATCCTGTGCTCCAGCATCAACGTGTGGCATGGAGGCTGCACAGCTGCAGAAAGAAAATCTTTAAAGAGAGTGGTGAAGGCTGCACAGAAGATGTTGGAGTCAGCCTCCCCACCATCACAGACACCTACACCTCCAGATGCAGGAAGAGAGCCACCTGCATCATGAAGGACCACACTCACCCAACACACACACTTTTTTGCCCCACTCTCCTCAGGCAGGAGGTTGAGGAGCATTAAGTGTAGAACCACTAGACTGAGGAACAGTTTCTACCCTGAGGCTGTTGGACTCATGAACATCTAACCAGGATAATCACTGTGAAAAATCACATCATGTTGCTGCTGATCTGTTTCATTTTGCTGCTGATCTGTTCATATTGCTGTGTTCATTCATACTCATCTGCTCACACAGTCTCATGTTTGTGCTGCTGTTCGGTGTTTTGTTTTTACACTACAAGTACTTAGTGTATTTTTAGTTAACATTTTTCTTAGTTCATATCTTAGATCTTGTTACTGTTTTTCTATTACATTTTATACTTTTGTTGAAAGTAACTGGGACCCTGTGTACACAATTTCCTTCCACCATACGTACATGGTGCGTATGACAAATAAAGAACCTTGAATTCTTGAGTTGTTGGAGAAAAAATAAATCATTGTGAAACAACCTTCAAAGCTACTTTAAAGTTTCACGTGTGGTTTTTAGGGAGCTGCATGTTTTGGTTTGAGGAAATGTGTTTGTAATAAGGTATATTATGCAAATTCCCATGCTTACTTTTATTTCAATTGTCATTTCAGTAAGATAAAAATTTGCTGTTGTTATTTGGCAACGATATTGAATGAATGCCCTGATGCATGCTCAATAATCCAGGTAGAAAACTCTAAAAAAGCTAAGTCTGGTCCTCTGGACATTCATTGATTTTTTTAATGTCCAGAGGACCAGACTTAGCTTTTTTAGAGTATTGAATGAGTGGCTTTTTATGTAGTTTTTTTTTTTTTAGTCAAATACATATACCCAAAAGTTTGAAAGAACTTATGCTTTATAAAGAGCAACTGTCTACACATTGATTGCTGACACAAAGTTGACTTTAAACCTATAATCTATGTATTTAGACTCATAATTACAGTATGTGCATGGGTTAGTAGATAAAAAGGTAGAAATATATACAAAAACTGTACAGGCCTCACACACAGCAACAATCACAACAAAATCTTGGGATTTATTGTTGTCATATAATTATACAGTAATGCTGACTGGATTGTACTGAAGTCCAACAATAAGTTGTACGGAACTTACAATTGGCAAGTCAAACATGTGGAAACTTCTAACTAAAAGCAACAAACATCAGAATTATTAACAATCATTTCCATTCTCTAAAAGTATTTCAAACCACACTGCATCAGTCTTGTTTGCTTGCTTGTTTTTGTTTTGTTGCATGCCACCAATATATTTGATGCTTGGACCTGGAGCAGAATTGGAGGCCTTAAATTACAGGATCAGCTGCAGAAGAGCAATAAATTCAGGATTACAAATAAACAGTGATTATTATTATGTCTTCTCATCATTACATTATGCCAAAACAAAATACTAACACATGTTGCTCCTCATGGATTCTCTGTTTTGCTACTTTAGCTTGACCACAAGCAACTGCGCTCAAACAGTGTAATCCTTGGAAGAAGTGTGTGTGTGTATGTGATGCATTCCTCTGTACTCATCCCCGTCTCATTCATTTTACCATTCCCTCTTCTTGCTCTCATTTTCTTCCATCTCTCCATGGCAGCCCGGGGCTCCCTCTAATCGTCCTCTGCTGTGCTGATTGGACTTTTCATTAGTCTACTCCCTAAGGCTCTGCATGACCTCCTCTGGGTCACTGCCTACTGATTATACCCTTTCTATTCTTCTACATGTTGTCTTTATCAACTCCTTGAAGAACTTGAGATGACACTGACTTGACACATATGACTGCATTTGACAGGTTGAGATGTTAATGTACTTTAAATTGACTTTGGGGGATATACATATATGCACTTTTAGCCACTTTTATCAACAAATTATTCACAATTTGGATGTGGTGGCACCAGATCTTCAAGTGTACGGCATCTGTGGATTAAAAAAAATAAATAAATAAATAAATAAAGTTTAGTTGCAAACTTGACATTTTCCAGGAAACATTGCAACAGAGAAATTTAAATACCACGTTGGCTACTGTTTGGTATGGTTAACCTCTGCATATTTGCTGCTAGATGCAAAGCCCTTATTGGATCTTAAGTATAACAGCCCATGACATGTCCTTGAAAGTCAACAAACCATCTATAACTCAGATGCTGAAGGGAGTTTAATGATATACCCATGTCACAGTGCCTACAGTGCTACGTTGAAGATATGTACTGGAATGTGAAAAGTAGGCCTCAAAATGTGCAATGGGGATAGACGTTTTTACAGTCTTACTATCCATGACCTTGTCCAAATAAAGACCATAAGCCACCTACCCACCCCAATCACACACACACACATCATCTCCTCAAACTCCCCCTCCATTTCTGGCACACTCCAAAAACTGGAACAGATTACTCCCCTGTGTGCTTATTCTAGCTTTGATTGCTGCAACATCCAGCTTGGCTTTCAAGTGGCCTACTGTGCGCACAGTACCTTGTGGGATAGGGCCCAGTGCACTACACATGGGGACTATTACAGAAGTCTGCCGAGGCCGGCATGTGGCTGGTCGCCCCTCCGGATTAGGCTGCAGTGGTTCCCATCCTCTCCACAACACTCTAAACACCCATTTCCACCCCCAATCACTGCAGTCAATCACAGTGATAGTGCAGTCCACAATCTCTCCCAGTAGTGGAGTGGTCATTCTGTCATGTCAGGGAGTGTGTGCTGCTGGTATTCACTGACAAGCATCATCAGCCAAGCTTCTAGTCAGCAGGTTCAGCACTAACTGGACACAAATACACACATCCTTTTACAAAGTTTCTTGTTTTTCTGCCTGCACAACAAAACTGGGAAGCTTCCGTGGAGTTCAACAGCAACGTAAAAAGCAGTGCCTGCAGAAGTAAGTCACGTCAAGATTGATCGAAAAATGTTTCTGTGCTTTGGAAACACTCCCGCAAAGGCTTTATTGACAACAGTACTTTCTTTAACAAAGAGCCTCTGAGGATATGTCATATTATTAAAGAAGAAACTACAGGACTGTTGGGCAGAGATAGAATCCATAAAAATATGTGCTTTCCCCCAGCATTCTTTGAGTTGACATGACTGTAGAGTTGTGCATCAGAGGAAATATTCCTTGAAGTCCGGAGTTTGTGTAATAATGAGAAGGTTGGTGTGTTTATTTCAACTTGTTGTCTTTGTAAACTCAATCTTTATCAAGTGTTTGTTGTTTTCTTATTGTTTTCTTGAGAAAAAGGCACACATAAATTGTGAGTTCACGCACGAAATCTAAAGAACTCATCAAGTCACCAAAATCTAACAACAAGGTGGGAAAAAATGAAAGAAAAATAAAACTGGGTGAGAAAGAAGTAAAAAAAAAACAAAAAGAAATGTCTCAAACACACTGGCATACTTCAAATGCATGCTGCAGGTGATGGCTAAAAGAGCTTCCTGCAGACCAATTCACAAAGACAGAAGCAGACAAAGAACTTTCATGGAGGTAAACCACGGCTGAAGATTTATGACTTGTAAACATACTATTAAAGCTCTTCGCAAGACCCTACTGTCAACAGAATAAATTTAGAATAGCCCTTGACAGGGAGGCACAGACAGAAACAAAGTATTTTAAAATGTTCCAGCCACAATTTAGGTATTAGTTGAGAGTCAAGGGATAGGAAGCTGAGACTAAGGCTTATGAATCACACTTGGAGGGTAATTGCCAAGCATTCAGCTTTAGCAACGATTGAGTGCACTAGAAATCACCAACTACCTATGTTTTGGATGTATCCATGCGGAAACAGTGACAAATCTAGTCACAGACAAGGATATGTATTTTTTCTTCCTAAGCTGTTGTTGTGGTTGTTTTTATCTCTCAGGTGCTCCTTTTTGCAGAGGTGACCACAGCACACTAACTTGCAGAAACAATTTGGCAACTGTTTTACTCTGGATGCCCCTATTGACACAAACTACACTCAAATCTGGAGCCTCAAGATTTCAAAACCACACCACTGACCAACAAGCTACTGGGTGCACTGCAAAAGCTGTGATAAAAGTGACAAGAATGGCTGCAAAAAGAAAATGTTGGCATTCATAACTCCCAATCTTCCAAAATGTAATGTAATTTATATACTGCATATCACAATGAATCAAATCCCTTATGTTAAATGTGAACCATTACAATGTCATCATCTTTTAAAATATTTTTTTCCTTTCCTAATCTCAGTGTATCCTTTCTTTTATACGAGCTGGATTGGTGTTGCGGGTTGCAATTTGAAAACTGCCAAGTTGTCACCTCTGAAAGTGTTCACTTGGCAAATCCTATGTAGTGAAAGAAGCTAGAGGAGACTAGAAGTACATTAGCCTGAATGATAAGGAAAAATGTTTAAAATAAAAAAAAAAAAACAATTTTAATACACTAAAAAGTTATGCTGAAAAATCAAATTCCACCTATTATTGTGCACTTTACTTTAAACTGAAATGTATGAGCTTCCATTTAAAGTTTGTTTTTTTTTTTTTTTACATATTTCTGAGGAAGTGGCTTAACCTAAAGGCTTTTTATCGCAGAAAGAATCTAAGTGCTGAATTCCATCTTGTTTAAGTGGATTTTGTGAAATGTATTTTTGACTCTAGAGGTGGAGAAAAACAGGTTCTGTGAAAATAGCATGTATTCACCTCACATTGCTCATTGATGAAGGCCTGAGGAAGTCAGGCAAAAAGTCAGAGACAACTGCCCTGTGTTCTGAAAGGAAGACTGGTCCATTAGAAATCATCGCTCTGTTTTGCTCATGACTCGGGGTTACAGTGCTGCTCGTGACCTCACCCGTCACCATTTAGCTGACAACCACAGTATGGTAACCTCATTAGTTGTGGGCCTGAAATGGTTCCTCCCTCGTAGATAACAATCAGTGTGTCTGTGAACTTCGCTATGACACAAATATGAACAAAAACGGCAGCACCACAGCAAAGTTTACACTGGAGAACATCAAACATAGACAGTTTCATAGAGCAGTGCCCTGTCATAAAACCTTGTTATGTCTGAGGGAATTTCACAGGCAACATCTCAGGCCACTTCTAAATACGACAGATAAGAAAAAAATTAAAAAAAATAAAAAAACTCTCTTTCAGTCAAGACCCCCTTATTTTGTTTTACCAAACAATATTTATTTTTGTCACTGATGTGTGCTGCAAGATTTCTAAACCTCACCGGCTGCAGATTTATTGTAGAAAATAAAAAAAAAAAAAACAGCTGCAGTTCCTGTCTGTAGGAATCAAAGAGGAGGTTTCCTTTATATCTTTTCACCTTTGTGACACTTTGTAAAGTTCCAGGTGAAGAGCTGTGGAGGTGATGGGGCAGCAGTCTGTGCTCCGTCAGATTCACATCTCCCAAACTGTGAGCAATTAAAAGTGAGATAGGTCAAAATAAAGGGTCAAGTATTTCCCTTTCAAACACAGAGGGACATTTTTCACACAGTGGTGTGTCCACTTCAGAACAACACGCACTACTTTAATTTTTGATGTAATTCTAACATCTTTTGCACATTTTATGTTGAAAATGTTCTGTACGGTTAGACCTTTACTTTTCTTTAGGAATTGCATTATAAACATCTATGAATAGATTTTTTTTTTTTAAATTAAACAATATGTTGCTCTTACTTGACAACATGAATGTTCATGTAGTGCACCAGGTCAAAAGGAAAGCCAAAATTTAAGAAAACCATAAAAAAAAAAAAATTTAAAAAAATCCACCTAGTGCTCTTGTTTATAGCCAACTTCATCACATAAGGCAGGCCATAGATCAGGTTTGAAGCAACATTACAATATTTCAGATGAATTTTTCAGTGCTGAATAATGTCACAATAATTTTAACAATCTAAAAGCATGACCCTCTAACTCGATGTCAGTTTTTGCTGCCTGGTTCTGTGGCACTGCTTATTGCCAACACATTTGGTAATGTGATATACAGCACCTCAGCCATAGCTCGCTATCAGAAGTGCCATAAATTTGAAGAAAAATCTACCAGATGGACACGGGTTTGATTCCAGTGAACCTCTGTGCTGCTGCTGATGCTGAAATAGTCAGATTTATGAGTTAGTGCATTTCTGTATACAAAGCAAATCAATAAAACTAAAACCTAAGTGAGAATAAAAATAGTCATGTGCTTGGCTGCTATACAAGGCACCATTGCATTAGTCAAGCAAAAACACATACTGGAGAAACACTAAACAGTCACAAATAAGTAAATAAAAGTAAAAAGTTGATTGAAAGCACCACTCTAAAATAAATAATTAAAGGAAAAAGAAGGGGAAAAAAACCCATTACAATAAATTACCTCCCCCTATAATTCAGTAAAATGAAAAAAAAAAAAAAAAAAAAAATTGGAAAACAAAAAGGACTTGCAAGTATTGTGGGAAAGTGCAATTAATCTCCATATGTAAAGTTGTTGAACTGTGACAAGATTTTGCTGGAAAAAATGAAGGGACATGCCTTACAAATTCAAACAATCTAGCCTCATATCCACGGCTGGAAACACAAATAGGGAAGATTTTTGGTAATCCAGCACAGCAAATTCCTCAATTTTAGGGAAATGTACCAATTCACTCTGCTCATTACTTAAACAATAAAAACTCAAGCCGGTCAGATGAAAAATATTCTGAGGAAATTGTTGTGGTTAGAGTGATGAAACATCACCTAATTACAATAACATGTTGAATAAGATGTATAAGTACACTGTCTTACTTACTTGGTTATTTGGTCTGTTAAAAAGAAACATTTGTTTGAGGCAGCCTTTTTCTTTTAGCATCGTGACAAAAACCAGAAATGAGGGAAAAACATAAATTAAAAAAAATATATAGGCTATTGTCATCCTTTCACACATATTACTCAAAAAGAGATACAATGCTAAAGTTGCAACCAAAAACAAACCCTGAAGCTCTGTTGTACTACCTCCTGGAAATCAGACTGTTGGTCTGAAACTATATCTGTGATGAAGTATAAATGTATTAATGTTGCACCAGCTGGTATGAAGACATATAAAAGTATGGTTGAGCACATCCTGATTCATGCTTAATCATCCAGGAAGAAAAATCCAACAAAGTTAACCTGACTTAACATTGCTGGATAGTTGAGTACAGTTTTTGTTGTCCATCCAGAAGTTAAACCAATTCATAAGCTCTTGATGTTGATGGCAAAAGGATTCTCAGAGCCCACTTGTACACACTCTAAAAATAATGTGCTGGCTTAATATATATAGTATATAAAAGATGTAACAATTTGCACAGATCTTCTTCAATTATTTCAACTTAGCCATTATTGAGTCCAAGTCAGAATAAATTACACATTGAATTTCTAGATTATTAATGATCAAACTGTTTATTCAAACATGACTGCATATTGATAATTTAGTAGCACACAAAACTATGGCCTCCTAAAAATAAATGACGTAAAACAGCCCTGTGAATCTGTCTCAAAAAGAATTAACATGATGACAGTCATGTTGATCAGACTGATATGAACTCCTTGCATTATTAAAAATAGATTATTTTGAACTATATGTGTATTTAATGAACCCTCAACAATGTACTTTGTTAATGAAGCACCACAAACAACAGAAACATTTCATCTTTAATTTGAGGATAGCATAACTCTTCACATTCTTTTAGCATGTTTATTTTTTAGCAATCTCAACTCTACTGGCTTTCAGATCATATTCAGCTCGAATAATTTTTTTTAAAATACTTCAGTGTATTTTTGAGTTCCTTTGGATATCTGAGGTTGAGTGTGTATATCAGCCCCATGAGCAAGACACAGGCTCTGGGAATATCCACATCTGTTAGGACCTCAGTTCCTTCTAGGAAGCTCTTTGCATTGGCTGGGTCAGAGTTCTGTACTATCCCCATCACCATCCATTTTTTTTTTCAGAAGTAATGGGTTGGAAAATGCCCAATATAGTTTAGTTATTTTATGTAAAAATCCTTCTGTATCAGTGTAGAAATTCAAGATTTTTGTGTCTATGTGTTGCCATTTTGTTAGTCCCTGCTGTCTAGCAGGATCAGCAGGCAAATATATTTGTCTCAGTGAAGTATAGTGGTGTCTGATTTACCTCCTCTTTGAAGAGTTACACCTTCTTTCCCACAAGATACACTGTTAGGCCACGAACGGTGACCTCCCTTCTTGTCTCCACGGAATTGTCCTCTGAATGAGAAAAATGTTGTTAAACTGCTTGTTCCTCCCTCCTGGTCCTCTCAAACCCAGCCGGTCTAAGCAGATGGACACTTGTCCCGAGCCTGGTTCTGCTAAAGGTTTCTTCCTCATGAGGGAGTTTTTTCTGTCTACTGTTGCCTTCGTGTTTGCTCAAGGTGATAATCTGCGATGAGTTAAACTCAAAGCAGTCTGCTCCTCAGATAAATAGTGATGAATTATTTATTTTTATGTATGAATGTTTCTGATCAGTGGCCTGAGATGACTTCTGTTGTGACTTGGTGCTATATAAATAAACTGAATTGAATTGAATTATAAAACAAAACTTAACACATACTAAAGTAATGGCTGAATTGGGACACCAATTAGATAAAAGTCTAAGACTACTAGTTAAATATTACCACTACTAACCAAGAAAAATCTTTCAACCACACTTACATTATATGTACTCACTTCTTTTTAGGTCACTAGTAGTCACTGTGCATGGGGCGGGGGACAACAGGTCGCAAGTCCACCGCAGGGACACATGGAGACAATCAAGACAAACAACCATTCACTCTCTCACTCACACCTAGGGACAATTTCTTCTTCTTCTTCTTGTAACGTT
>JARVGV010000861.1:15120221-15132242 GCA_031762435.1 Hypsolebias longignatus
TTGTTTTTTGAATGTCCAGAGGACCAGACTTAGCTTTTTTAGATTTTTCTACCTGGATTATTGAGCATGCATCAGGGGAACAACACATAAAGCTATTGTACAGTACTTTCACATTGTATTCTTTTACCCAGGGCTTGGAGTGGCTGCTAAAACCTTTTTATTAGAGTTTTTAATTTAGATTTTTTATTATTTTGGTAATATTTTGATTAGATTTGGTAACAACAAAAAAATAACCCAATAGCAATTACAAAACAAAACAACAAAAATACTTCAAATGTAGACCTTGATATCTTGAAGCACACCTTTAAATGTTCACCTTTCCTGTCTTTAGGCATCCTGCCTTCTGTTTTCATGGTCATTGCTCCATGTCGTTTATATCACATGGATTAAAACACATGAAGAACCGTGATGTTAATTTGTGTTGAAAAGTAAAACCAAGAGACCCCGACGAGGTTTCTTCGTTGATAAATTTGGAATTAACTGAGCTTAACCTCAAGGAAATACACTGATTCACATCATTTCTAATTAGTAGACGTTTTAAAATGTATTTAATGTATAACCTTAAAGCTACTTTAGACACATCAAGAAATTAAAGGTAATATGTCTGTTTTGGATTGTACTCTTATTATTTCTGGGAAGACAGCCTTGCTAATCCATCGTTTTCAGAGTTTAACGGAAGAACAAGCTAAAACAGAAACACGGGAACATCCCAAACTGGATGTAAACAAATGCTTTGAGTCGAGGAAAAAAAAAAAAAAAAAACTGCAATGCCACTTTAACATGTGACTTAACTGTGCTGCTGATTATCTCATGCTGCTGTTGATACGCCATATTGTTTTACATTATCAGTGGTTAGCATATATCTTAGATCGTTTAGCATACCGGTTGCTGTTTGTTTAACGTATAGTGTACTGTATATTAAAACCTTATATACTGTTTCTTTTAATACTTCATATTTTTGCTATTTTTGGGCGTAACTGGGACCCTGAGTACACAATTACGTTCCACCTCATGTACCACATGTGATGGAAATGACAATAAAATTGACTTGAACTTGAAGTGAACCCTGTGCATGTCAAGGAGCGGCAATAAACCAGAAATAGTAACAATCAGGTAAATTATTACAGACACATGTGAGTGGTCTGTCTCACTTCATTTAAATAATTTAAAAAAAGGCTACCACTTTACAATAAGGCTCCTCTTATAGATGCTAATAAATAGTTTGTAGGTATGTTAGTAATTCCTCTAAACACTTTATAAGTCATTAATAATTATTTATTATGCATTAATTAAGGGTGACAGGGAGACAAAACTGACCAGTTTTTATTTTTTGCCAGTAGTGATCCAAATCTGCCATATTTTTCATCTAGAGTTGTTATATTAAACATTTCAGACTAAGTTGCTACCTTGTGAGCACAATAAGCATTTGTAAATCATTTTTTAGGATATATTATTAGTTGTAGATACTGATGGATTTCATATTTTAATGCCTTTTTTTTATCTTATATCAAGCTTTGAAATGTCACTGATGATGCATTTTATACAATATGTGTGTGTCTTCATTTATTCCTGCATTCATTTTTAAGTGTTCACTAATCACTTTGCATGCTACAAAAAATTTCACATATGCTAATGATAAATCATACAAGTTCATAATTGATTTAATTACAAGTAATCAAACATTATAAGTGAAGCAAAGATAAGATATAAAAAGGCATAAAAATATGAAATCCATCAATACAGGTAGTCCCCGGTTTACGACCGAGATCCGTTCTAACGGCCCGGTCGTATACCGATTTAGCCTTAAACTGGATCCGCCCGGATCCGCGGCCGTATACGCGGATTTTTGGTTGTAAAACGAAACCGAAACTAAACGGCAATCG
Organism: Hypsolebias longignatus; assembly: GCA_031762435.1. Taxonomy (NCBI): domain Eukaryota; kingdom Metazoa; phylum Chordata; class Actinopteri; order Cyprinodontiformes; family Rivulidae; genus Hypsolebias; species Hypsolebias longignatus. The sequence continues at coordinate 15,122,105 of JARVGV010000861.1, forward strand.
GTAACGTCTTTTTAAACATGTTTTTTCAATGTAAAACAACTTTGAATGGCCGTTTTCATGTATTTGAATGTGTTTCCAAGCAGTTAGCTAACAAAATACCCTAAAAAAAAAAAAAGAAAAAAACATAAAATGCTGCATAAAAAAGTCAGTGAGGTGTGATGACGTCACTGGGGGGGGCGGCGGTCGTAAACGCGAAACGCCGTAAACCGATGACGTCGTAAACCGGGGACTACCTGTATATATTATTTATGTAGCTACACAAATGAATTAGAATTAATTAATGGAGCTTAGCAGGAATTAGTAGTAAACTTTGAATAGTATCACTTGTGCTGCTGATCTGAGATTTCTCAAGGTTAAACCATGAAATGTGTCTCTAATCTATTCATTGTAGAATATTATTGAACTATATGTGACCTTTAATTTCAAAATCAAACTGGGTCAGGGTGTTAAACTGTTTTTCTACATGAATACATGGGATTAGGGTGCCATTATTGCTTATTGAATAATGAATTGCACAAGTTTAATGCATTCCTAAGTAGATGTTATTGATTTACTGTTAGACTCAAATCTATTCATAATTCATATTTAAGCTACAGGCCTGTCCTTGATAGCTCAGAAAATCCCTTTAAGACCCAACTGGGGAGGCGTTGGGAGACTCAGGAGGCTGTTGGAGAAAACCGATGCGACAGGAAATGAAAAGAAGAGAGAAGTAGCCAATCATTCAGCATTCCTGCAAAGGTGTACCAGGCGGTCGCAAGGTCAGAGGTGACGGGTTTCTGCATGGCAAGCACAGCTGTGTGCAATGAAGAGAGTACGAATCTGCCCCAGCATGACCCCCGAAGTCACTGCTTCCACTGGGAGCCACCCATAACACATATGGGCCTGATTCCCACTAGCGGGCAAGTATCACGGCAGAACAGAGGGCCTCCCTCTATCTTGTTTGTTTGTCATGCATTAACCTCATTCTAGCCTCGCTGTACCCTTCTCATTAGAGCTGTGATTGACAGCTTAAAATGCCAACCTCACGGTGAGACACTAAACCAAAAAGCTGTGCTTCTAAATCTTTAGAGTATAAATGTATATATATATCATATTATATTTACATTCAGATTTAAGAAAGACAAGTTAGAATTTAATCATTAGATGGTGATCATGAAAAAAAAATGTATCAACCTGATATCTGTTTGTAGAATATTTTATTATTACTTGTGGGAAAAAAAAAAATGTTTTTTTTTTTTTTTAATTTATTTGTGGCTAGAATAAAATGATTTTCTTTTGTAAACGATTACAGATTCTTTTTGACACAAAGAACTGATAATGCGTGTCAGGAGACCAAACACATGATGAATTACAAGGCTTCCATTTTACAGATGAGACGCCCTCCAGTCCAAGCACCTTTGACCTCAAGTCCTTTCACAGATTGGGTGTGTTTGCATGTGTGTGCTTTTTTTGAGAGGGGTCAAACTGTGTTGCTTGTTGTCCTGCGTTTTGTTCTTTCTGCATGCATGTATCTGTGTGTGGATGCATGTGCAACAGATTTGAAGATGTTAGTTTTAATTTATCCCCTGATCACCCCCCCCCTCCCCATTAAATGCACATTCTTCAGTTAGCTTGATGGTAGAGTGCCTGTCCAACTTCTGCCCAGCACAAGGCCTTGACTTTTGAGAGACGTAATGGGATACACCCACAGAGGAAACAGGCCTCCATCTGCCAGCCCCAGTCAAGCCAGTCTCTTGTGACAGTCCATTGACGGTGCAGCTGATTTGCATCCATTTTAACAAATAAACATTTCTGAATATGTATGCAAACCTATTGACTGTAGAAGCCTAAACACATGCGCACATTTACAAGAGAATATGCTTCACTGTATTTATGTTTTTAGTCCTTGTGAACGTGTGCATGTGTTTCTCCACCATCCGCCTCCCCAAATCCCATTGCTCAAAGTGAGTGTGTGGTACCAGCCAATTTACTAATAGTCACATCTCCCCCCTTCCTCTATGACATTACCATAATATATTTTATTTATCAAACAGCCTGTCATGCACGTCCTCTTCCACCACCTGTTAGAAATGTGCTCTCCATGTCACTGAATGCAAACGAGACCTCAGCACCACACATAATTGAGCAACGAGATGCATCTTCAAAGTACGTTCAGCAGATGTCTCTCATCTCCCGAGACCTTATCTGAGAGGAATGAATAAATAAGACATGGACGTACAAATGTGGATAGAGGTGGTGATGAAGAGAAGAAGACATATTAGGAAAAAGGGGGTGAGAAATAAAAGCTGGGGCAAGAAAGGGCAACGGGCAATGATTTTACTTCAGGATGGAACATCTTAGTGCATTTTTAATTGTGTGAAAAATGGAGTGAGAAACATGAAATGACAAAAAAAAAAAGTGGCTATTACATCAGAAACCTTTCAGAGTTGATTGTGCTATGTAATATTTAGTTTGAACATAAAAAAAAAAAACTAAATAATGCATAAAGCAGTCAAAATGTTCCACTTAAAATCAGTGCATGAGATTCATCATTTCTTTGAAGAAAATCAGTTCTCTTCATTCATCTCTTCATTACTCTTAATTATAACAATTAATGTTTTTGCAGTACATGCCATGTTTAAGTTCTTATGAGAACAGTGTTTTTAGTCTTATTGGCTGAAGAGCTGGTCTTTCATATTCTTCTAAATTAGATGTATGAATGAGCAAAATGCAGTGATCTGGTTGTAGCAGTGACGAGGTAAATGTGACACAATGTTCATTGTTAATTTAGGGTCCTTAACCAAAAATGGTTTTGCATTTGTCTCTTTCTGTTATGATTGTAAAAATTAGCATTTTGTTATTAGTAATATCTTATTATTTTGCAAATCTGGATGATCTCTGACTCATGCTGTTCTGTGCAATTGAATCCTAAGGCAGATACTTCTATGAGTATCAAGTACTGTATATATTTTGGCGCTACGTGTGCAAATCCCAGGTCTGTTTAAATACTATATAAATTCTACATCTATTTGTCAGTAATAGCTTTCTTTGAACTTATTTGTGGATGGTAAATGTTTTAATAAGTAAATGTCAGCTTTATTCTTTAGGCATTTCATCATTGCTTTGAAGAGACATTAAGGGCAGGGTTATTCCTAGTAATGCATCTTAACAGCACCTTAGAAGCTGGCTGTGTGTGAGGAAGTGCAAATTAATTATGGGCCTGCTTTATATCTTCTGAGAACAAGATGAGTCAGCAAAAGCCCACCACCTTCTGCCATCTCATTAACAATCAGTGAGGAATAAGGGAACAAAAAAATAAGTCTGAGAAGGTCTGTCATTATTCTTGGTAAGAATCAAATCAATGACATGATCTGCTTCTATATCCTGACAAGATATTAATGTCCTTCCATTGTCAATAAAAGTAATTTATTAGCTTTCTTGGAGAAGAAGTAGACATTTTAGAAAAGCACATAATTATATTTAAAAAAGGCTTTAAATATTTGCTTTTCAAGATCAACTCACGAACAAAAACAGCCTCAAATACACAGCAATTGAATATGTGAGCATCTTTACTTCTCAAGCATATTTAGACTTTTTTTAGGGGCTCTGCAAATCTCTAAATATCAATATATCTGAAAGCAGAGCAAAACAAATTTTATAAACACTATAATTTCAGTGAACAAAAGCTCTTGCATCTGAAAAACCTAACTTCATTGTAAGTTTGAATAGCAAAAAGCATAATTAACCTAAAACTAAAAATGGTATCCACTTATAAACCAAGTTTTCAAGATGAGACACATTTTTTTTTAATCGCAAAACATATTTTTAATTGCTCAGTAGCTGCAAAAGATTTTAGTTTTGATGTTTCTCTCAGTTTTCCAAGTGTGAGACATTGATGTGCCTTAATAACTTCATCTCAAACATTTTTTTTATTTTTTTATTAATTTATTTAGTTATTGTCAGTTTGCATTTGCACTTCAGATAATAAAAGACTATAAATGAGAGGGGAAAAGAAATAGCAAATACTATTTTGGTTATAAATATGTACCTATTCTCATAAACAGCAACAATATGTGTGATTGTTAATGCAATCTTTTTAGTGGCACAAGTTAAACAGGAGCATAGAAATGCATGCATAGTAGGTTAACTGGTACCTCTAAATTGTCCCTATGAGAGAGAACTGTTGTTTGTCTATTTTGTCCGTATGTGTCCCTGTGATGGACTTGTGACATGTCCATATGTGAATATATGTCCCCCACCCTGACGTCCCAGACCGACACAGAGGACCATCACCGTGTGGCCCAACGACAGTGACACTGTACTGCAGGACTATTTTACACGCACAGACTGGCAGATCTTCAGGGAGGCTGCTGTAAATGAGGGAGAACTGGATCTGCAGGAATCTGTCCTCGGACACAATAGCAAGTGTTCTGAAGATGTCACCACCACCAGGACTGTATACCCGAATCAGAAACCCTGGCTGAACGCATAGGTCCATACCCTACTGAAAGCCAGGGATACTGCTTTCAGGTCTGGCGGCTCACAAGAACTGGAAATGACAAGGAAAGAGTTAGCTGCTGGCCTTGCGAGGGCCAAAGCAACATATGCGCAGAAGATCCAGGGACATTTCTCCTTACAAGACACCATGGAGCATGTGGAGGGATCACAGACCATTAAGTAGAGGTGCCCTAGAGACCCATCACTGCCTGATGGTCTTAACAGGTCCTATGCCTACTTTGAAGACCCACAGAGACCTCCCAGCACCAGACACATCACTGTTGGAAGAGGAGGTCCTCAGTGTGATCTCAGCAGAAGTAAGGAGGACCTTCAGGAGGATTAATCCTCACAAAGCCACTGACCCAGACAACATCCTGGGGAGGGTGCTGATAGACTGTACCGATCAGCTCTGCGAGATGCTGTTCGATATCTTTAAGTCCTCCCTCACCCTGGCAACTGTTCCCGCCTGGCTGAAGACCACCACTATCATCCGAGTCCCTAGGAGATCTGCAGTGACTGGTTTGAATGCCTACCGGCCAGTAGTTCTCTCTCCGAGTCACTAAATGCTTTGAAAGACTGGTCACTGAGGACCCACACCATTATGCATAACACAAGAATTGATCAACAGAGGGCTCCATCTTCTTTGTGGTCAACACTGCTCTCACCCACCTGAAGCAGAAGGACTTCTACATCGGTATGCTCTTTGTGGACTTCACATCTGTCTTCAACACCACAATTTCCCCAGACCCTGATGGACAAACTACTCACACTAGGACTAAGCCCCTCCCTATGCAGCTGGGTTCTGGATTTCTTAACCAACAGACCGCAGTCTGTGAGGATCAACAACTTCTCCTCCACCACCATAACCTTCAGCACTGGGTCCCCTCAGGGCTGTGTGTTGAGACCCCTCCTGTTCACTTTGCTTAGATCTTTTGATTTAAGATAGATCAATAGATCCTTAGACCATGCTTCTTTTTACACTTTATATTTTTGCTATTTTTGGGTGTAACTGGGAATTTGAGTACACAGTTTTGTTCCACCTCATGTACTGCATCAAGTAATGCGAATGACAATAAAGATACTTGAACGTGAACCTTTCACACAGTGACTCCTGGATATGGACACCAGTGACCCTTCACGACACAAAAAGGAAGAATTGGGTAAAAATAATGGATGGACAGATTACTCTGACAAGCACTACATTTAACTATTTGTTACTAAGACCTACAAGTCGATATTGAAGCTCTATCCTTCAACACATTATTGTAAAGTAAGGCATAATGAGCTGTGGCCATTGTGGCTTTTGACACCACCCTCTACTGATTTAATATAAAACCACAGAGACCATTTAGAGCCAGAGAGAACACACTTGAGGCTGTTGGAATGGTTATGCCCAAAGCCACATGAAAGCATGCCTATGTGGCTGACTGTAGTGCCAGTGACTGTGGGTGTTGGAGGAGAAAACAGAACGCACAATAATGCTTTCACTGTGACTGAAAAGGACCCATAAGATGATAATCAGTGGTACCATCAGGATCTTTTACATCCTTCAAACAACTACAATAATTCAGAGCATGTTAGAAATGTTGGGTAATGTTTGATTTTCCAGCAAATTATTATTATAATTATTATTTTATCCTTTCCTCTTTCGGCTGCTCCCTTCTTCATGGGACGCCACAGCCAACTAAGTCGCACAGACCTGGCAATTGTTTTTACGCCAAATGCCATTCCTGATGCAACCACAGACCACCAAACTGCCACAGCCCTCTGTGTGGAGCAGAGAGCTGCTATCTGGTGGAACAGATGGTGGGGGTTAAGGGCCTTGCTCAAGGGCCCAGAGTGGGGCAGATGAGGGTGGAGGTAGGTGTGGGTGCTTCACCTATCCCACCCACAGTTTTGATGTTGATGGTACAGTGAGTTGAATTCAGTTGTGCACCGCCACTTGCACTCCTTGAGGAATAATACATGCTTTCCAACAAATGATAAAATAGTCAATTTCTCATATACTTTTCTTTTTTGCCTTGATCTAGCATCTGCAAAGTATTTTACAATTTGTGACTCATTCACACATTCAAAGTTTATTTTAATTTTATTTTTTGTGTGTGTGTGAAACTTTTAATTCATTTTCTCTCATTTGCCATTCAGCATACTGTATCTACAGCAGTAGTTGGTGCATTGTCCTTCCCAGAAACGCTTTGGCACAATCTTTGAAAGATCACTCTTCCAGTAAGCCATAGTTGCTCTAATACCAACACTATGAGTTTGACAATGCTGACTCTACAATTATTTATGAAGTGTATTGTCAGTGTTTACAAGAAGACCCTTAAAATAATATGTCAAAACATTAATTTTTCAAAAAGAAAATGTGATGACAAGCGCATAGATAAAATTTGTATGTGACAAAATAAAATAAACTAGCAGAAGGTTGATGGAATAGCTGGTATCAAAATGAACCCCCAGTGCCCTTTAGCTTCTGTGCTATCCAAATTACATAGGCTTCTAGATTTATTTTTAATTTGTCTTGTTAATGCTGTGCATAAATTACACAATATAATACTTTAACATCCACCACTTAAAGGCTGAACAAATAAAGCTAGATTAACAAACTAAATTAGCCACACATTCACTGCATGGACAAATTTAGATGTTATTTGATGATGTAAAAAAAATGAATAAATAAAAGATGATTTTTACAAAACATTTAGTCATTTTCTATTTCTCAAGCATCCACTGAGTTAAACAGAGTAGAAGTTCCTGTGCAGTGTTTATCAATTTACAAGTCAAATCACTATCAGTGAAACACTTAATTAGACTTGTAGATGCTGGAGCACCCCAGCATCTCATATCTCCTTGTAGAACAAAAAGATGATGTCAAGTAACCGATTTAACTAAAGGGGCTGCATAAAATACATGGATACATATCTTCTGAATCAACTAAATGTTTAACACTTTGTTCGAATTCAGTTCAGTTTTGATTCATTATATTATTTTAGTGACTGCTCAAAGCAAAAGTCATCTCTGGGCATTATGCATGAGAAAATAGCACCAGTTTGAATGGTGTTACATCATTTGTAATTCAATTCAGTTAATTCAAAATCAGTACTGTTCATCAATAAAATCAAAACATTTTTTATTGCTTAACAAGAAAGACTTGAGCATTAAGAAAAAACAAGTAGAACATTAAAACTTGGTACTAAAATAATAATCATTTTTAAAAAAACATATTAATTATGTGGAAAATAAATACTGTAATTGATTCTGTTCTTACCTTTTATGGACAGAATTTTTCAAACTACTGTAGGATTTTATATATTATTTGCAGATGATGTGGTCCTGTTGGTGTCATTTTGACTGGATCTCTAGCTCTCACTAGAGCAGGGGTGTCAAACTCACTTACAAAAGGGGGACAAAATTAAAACATTTTTCAGACTAAGGGCCAATTTCAGAATCTACATTAACTCAAATCAGATACCCAGCATATTTTCTTGGTCACAGGTTCCTCAGCAAGAGTTTGATTGGTCTCATTTGATCTTCACTGTTGTGCTTTCGACATCATATCAAAGATTACTGAAAAAAAAAATCAAGAGATAGAGGTATTTTACATTTCACATATCAACTTGGGGGCCAGAAAATATATCAATGAGGGCCACATTTGGCCCCCGGGCCTAGAGTTTGACACTTATGCACTGGAGTGATTTACAATCAAGTTGCTGGAATGAAGATCAGTACCTTCAAATCTGAAGTCATGGTCCTCAGTCAGAAAAGGGTGGACTGCCCTCTTGGGGTTAGGTATCTCATGGTATCTCATGGTTTATTTCATTGGTGAGGGAAGAATGGGGCTAGAAATGTGTGAACAGATTGGTGCAACTTCTGCAGTACTGTATATATATATGGTACCAGTAGTATCTGTGCCAGTCCATTGTGGTGAAGAGGGAGCAGAGCTGCAAGGCAAAGCTCTTCGTTTACAGCTTGGTCTACATTCATCCATATATTAAAATGTGTTAAATTAGAATTTTATTTCAAAAAAGCAGCAGCATGGCATGCAGTCCATTTCACACGCGTATAAATAATGGGATTAAACGGCCATTTGGAATAAAAATGTGTCATGTAAATGCACCATTCAGATTATTCTGAACTGATTCAGCTCGATCCGAATGAATTTGTAATCCGAATGAGATGGGTGGTTTATGCCAACTCATAATCTGAATAGTGTGCATGTAAACACTTAATCTGATCAGTTTATTCTGAGTGTAGAAAACTGACCTGTGCATGTGCAACATATGTTTGCATTTCACATATTTCTGCCTGGCTAGATGCTAATATGTCAGGGAAGCAACATTGGTTGGTGAGTGACACAACATTTCTAATAGAAACTTTGAAAGAGCTCAAAATTATCTGTATCACCTGTAGCTCAATCAGGGAGTGCAGAACATCATTAAAACCTGTCAGGGGTCCATTTTGGGCATTCAGGTTTGTTTATGTTCATCACAGAATAGAACTTCTTCTGCTGTGGTATTTTTTAAGGAAAGTTTATCACTCTGCACATGTCAGTACTTGTGAATCAAAGCCCGCTGCATTTAATTACTCATTATGATCGGATTGTGCCAATGTAAACGATACATTCTGATTATTTAATCCGAATAATTTTAATCTGATCAAAGAGTTTTGCACATGTACATAGCTACTAAAACTACAATAAACTGATTAAACGTTTAACTTTAAATTGTAATACTTACTATAGTGTATATTAACCAGACATTTAAAAAGCTCAATATTTTGAGCACATATTGATTGTTAAACTTTTTGAAATGAGAAAATCCTTATACTAAAAACGTCTTTTTTTTTTTAAGTTAGGACTATGCACTGAAAGGAAGCTTATCATATAAAATGTATTTGCTTACAGTCAACAAGGCATCTGTACGACTACAAGGTGTAAATAAGCTGTAAATATGAGAGACAGTTCATTTCTAGAACGCATATACTGTAATCCATGTAAATAATTAAATTTTAAAAATTCATAGCATTCATCAAATGGTAAATATGCTGTTAGATATTTGTCTGTCATCCAATTACAAAGCAAAGACAAACAGCAGTTAGATTAAGTTTTTCTTGTTTTTCACACATTGTACTGAAACCAATATTCTTTGAGCATCTAAAGCCTGTTTAGTGAAGGAGAACTGCTCATTAGTCCAGCATCTGGGCATTGTAGTTAAACTTACATTTTACCAAAGCAGCATGAAAAACAAAACAAAACAACAAAAAAGCATTGTTTAAGCTTACAGAACACTAATTATTGGTGCATAATTAATAAGAACATAATCAGTGTAACATCCTGAGTGTCATACTTGTGTGTACGTATTATGGGAAATTTGTTTGCATGCAATTAGAATGGCCTCAATTTCCATATGCACTGGACAGGAAGCTTTGCTTCTGAGCCCTCAGTTAAACTTACAAAGTAGTTTAATGTTGTCTAGAAAATTAGGTTAAAAATCAAGTGAGAATAAATGCGTGAGCTGCGTTTTGAAAATTAAAATATGCCGAGGAATACTTACAGTTGAAATAACACTGATATATAATGTGCCAGTATGGATGGATGGATGGATGGATGATGGATGGATGGATGGATGGATGGATGGATGGATGGATGGATGGATGGATGGAT
>JARVGV010000861.1:15181724-15200271 GCA_031762435.1 Hypsolebias longignatus
GTACTGTGAAGCGCTTTGGGGCCTCTCATGGGGGCTGGAAAGCGCTATATAAGTAAGCTCCATTTACCATTTACCATATCAGTGAATGTACTAACTGAAAGTGTAAGTAACTTCACCTAAGCATCACTCAACTTTATCAAAAGTTCAGGGAATGACGATGAGGAAAAGCATTGATGAGAGAAGTTAGCTGGATCAATAAAATCCCTTCTACCCATTAATTTGTATGCAAATGAAGAGCAAGAGAAAGCATTATCTTGATTCTCCCCAAGTGCTGAATAAACCCCTTTAACTTGTAAAAAGTTGCATTATTTCTGTATGGTTGCTAATAGGTGGTCAAGAAGGAGGGGGGTGGTATAAACAGAGGAAGCAGCAAAGAGCAAATGAAGGCAGCACAGTGTTCGGCTAAGCCTGTAACGCACAACACATCTGAGCACATCGTAGTTGTGAACTAATGTTTTTTTAATCGTTTAAATAAATGACCTCTAACCTTCCCACATTGAGTTTAGTTAGTTGAAAGTTAATGAGAAACAAACCAAATTAAAGATACATCCTAAATTAGTGACCGAATTATAATACTCTTCAAATCCATGCATTTACTATGCCAGCTTTTTCAGTGAGATTAATAACACACATCTTGCCACAGTCGTCTTGTACAAGATACTAAAATCCCAAATCCCCGAGTTACTAAGTGCTTAAAATGTAAATGTCACAGTGTTGGGTTATTTGCATATACTTGTGGGATCATAAACATGTAAACACCTCAACCCCAGTTAACAAAACTAATCCCAGACACCCAACATTTGACCCCTCCCACTGCACACGAGGGACCGGTGCTGCCGTGTGACAGCATTCAGATCCTGCTTTAACTCGCCTCTGACTCAGTGTCATTGATGTGATATACTTTTGACAGGGTACAGCACAGTCATGAAAGATGAGGAAATGCAGACACGTAGACTTCAGAGGTTTCCTTCAGGGTGATAGTTTGGTGTTTCGGGCCTGTTTGAACTCTTTGGCTATTTGAGCTGTCCAAAACTTCAGTATAAAAAGGGGTTAGATGTGGACCTTCGATGAGAAATGGAGTTATGACTGACCATAACACATTAGTAGGTTGTGTGTGTGTGTTTTTTTTTTAATCTGAAGACCACACACAAAATGTTGAATTATTGCAAATGTATGCTGCTGTATTTTAAGCACAAATGTGCATTTACGTTTTGCATTGTAATCAACATCGCAATTACTACATGGAACAAATATATGCAACATTACATCTTTGCAGCACTGCCAGCACTGATTCTGTCACCATAATTTAGGATAAACTTTTCCATCAGCCTGAACAGAGGAATCAATTTGAACCATCTGCTTGGCATCTACACTTATTTTCCAACAACCTATTGAAATGCCAAATTGCAGCCAGGATTAAAACAAAACAAAAAAAAACTAAATAGAATGTCAGACTTTGTGTGATAAGCATGAGCTGCTAAGAGGCAGTTGCTTACTCATCTTAGGGGGGGATAAATGCAGTGGTCCCAATTTGAGTAAGAGAGCACATCCATGTAATTACAACAACCATGTGCATCACAGCTTCTAACAGCGATGCTGCATCATGAGTTTGCAGAACAACAGAAGAATGACAATCATGCCAGTTGTTTAAGAGTTAATATAAGATTAAGATCAAAGTCTATCTAGCATAATAACTGGATCAGGCGTGAGTATTGCAGTTGTGTGTTTGCAGCTTATTTCAGCGCAGTACTGTAATTGTTATCAGCTGTGAGTTAATGCACATGTGAATAATTTGGCTTTCAGCACCAGCTATTTACAATATGCCAAAAAACTATCCATGCGCGCACACATGCACACCGGCAGGCCTCATTGTGTCAGACAAAGCATTCCACAAGACCTTCACGGTGCCGCTCGTGTTTTTGTTTTTTTTTACTTCTACGAAATTCTACATTCCCTATACATTTTTTTTAAGCTTCTAAACCCAACACAGAAACAGCATATTTGCATTCTACTCTTGGCTAATTTGAATTATTTTGCATCTTAAACATTGACGTACTCCCTCACCCAAAGCAGCGACCAGTATGAGGGCAGCCAAACCAGGGTGCTTCAACAAACGATCCAACAAGGTTTTGCAACATATGCATGGTTTAAAAACGTAAATATCATCCAGATGAAATTTGCAATGAAATATTTACAAAATGTGTTCCTCCATAAAAATGAGACTGCATACGGAAAACTTGAAGTCCAATCTCAGAACATGAGATTGAACGTGGACCATACGTTTAAGAACAAGAAACGTTCTCCCTTTAAGTAAAAATGTGCTCAGTTACTTCTTTAGCTAAAGTGTTGTGCAGTGTTGTTTTCCTCATTATGACAGCCAGCTCATTTTAGTGCCTGTATTTGTGTTTCTTTCAATTTCATCATCCTCTCTCTTTGCCCTCTTTCTAGATCCTCCAAGAAGAGTGTCTTTGAATTCTCGAAGCGTACCGACTGCCTCATTAACCTCCTTATTCTCAACAACAGCATCATCATCACTACTCATATCTGTCTGAGCATCACAAAGAGAATAACTTTCAGAGTTAGAGTCAAGAAACTCATCACACCACTGAATATTTTGCTGTTTTGGTCTTCAGCAATATATTTTACCTTGGAGAGAGAGTCCTTTTATTTTTGGACTGTCCAAGCTGCAGGTTTTCTTCCTAGCGCTGGATGACATCTGCATCAACACAGCAGAAGCACCTTTAAATAATTGTCATTTGCCATTGTTAACACCATTTTTACCAGGGTTATTGTTTATGTTGTTTTCATTATCATTGAAGTTGGGCAGCCACTTCATCAGCTGCCCACTTCAAGACATCCAATTTGAAACTCATCATTTCTCTGTCTTGCTCTCCAAAGTGCCTTTTATATAGTTTTAAGTAAAATAGTGGCTCTGAATATTATTTGCTTTATTTCCTTTTGTGAAAATGCTTAAAATACATGTTGGGCTGTCTTGTGCCACAGAAAAACATATTTGAAGGACCATGTAGTCCTAGCACTTCACCTCCCCTCTACGATGCGAAAAAAATGGGACGTCTGCCTGCTGGTGTAAACTGTCAAAATATAAGGTTAGGATTAAGTGGTAAGGGAAAAAATAAAATAGGATCTTATTTTCAATCAGTGCCTTTAGGTTATTTCAGATTTGCCAGATAAAACGTGAAGATTACAAATGATGTTTAGGAGTGGCTGTAGCAGAAATTTTCATACACAATATACTGATTTTGGAGACTAGAGTAAAGCAAAATGGACGCAAGTACAGCACAATAACACCAACATTATACAGATTAATGGTGTCTCTAAGATTTCAAATATGTGTTTTACCACTGGCTCTGTTTATTTGGCTGGTAAGCTTTAAAATGTTCTACCTGTAGTGATAAATGTTCTCGCTTTATTGTTTAATTGGCAGCCATTTTTGAACATTTCTCCTCCCAGTACTTTTTTTTATTTATGCAAGCCTTTATTTCACCAGGAAATAAACCCATTAAGATTCTTAATCTCTTTTACAAGGATGTCCTGGGCAATGTGGAAGATGCAAAAAAGCCATTACAAATAATGTGCGCTGGGTCACCATAGGTGGCCTGGGACTCCTAAAAACTGGTCAGAGCTTTGACTCTTTCCTATCCCAGGAAACTCAGAAAAGACATGCATGCATCACTCATTCACTGGAAAGAAGAAAAAATCTTGATGACTCACAATGGCGCCCAGGAGAAGGGTGCAATTAATTGATAAACGCCCGGACATGATGTCCCTTCAGATACCATGGATGGGCGTCAAAGGAGCTCACTGGTGCATGAATCAAAGACTGCAAAATGCATTAAGAAAAAGTTAGTGAAATGCCATTAACCTACCAAAGCCCTCAACTGATAGCGGTGGAGCAATAGAGGGAGTTTTAAATTGCGCCAAGCCCTCGAGATTATGACAAACTCTGGAAGTTTTCCCTGAAAGTCTGCAAACTCTTTTGATTGCTTCTGACACCGGCTCATGATGCTCCATCAGCAAGACTTTGAATTCAAAAACCATCATTAGGGATGCCGTAAATGTCTTTTGACCTGGTGATTATTGTATAAACACATGGGCTGATTCATAATCAGATTGAAATTTTTCGGGAGAAAATACCATGCATCACTTTGGTTGAGGTTTTTTTGTAAATGATATGCACTGGCCAGCATGATTACATGTTTCCCATAAGAACATTTAGTCTCTTCCCAAAGGGTATCATCAATAAACCCGAGCGTTGCATTGCTTTTCGTCACAGTGAATGACAAATCAACAGAGTTGGGAAAAAATTGCTAACTCTTCCTTCATGCAGGGATTAGTTGTGCAGGCCATGAACACATGTGTGTAAAGCATATTTATCCTCTCAAAACCGAACACACACAGAAACAAATAAACACACACATCCTCTGTCCTGAATATCTGGAGATTCCCCTGGATTTGATTAAAATCTGGCATCAGGGAGAGGTTCCTGTGTTTAGGTCCCAACAGGCAGGTTGCCCACTTCACATCTGGAAGCTGTAGCGTTGCCATCTCCTCATCCTCACACTGAAATGATTTTGCTGATCACCCAAAAGCTCTTTCTACCAGTAAACACTTTTGCCACATTTGCTACCTTTGTTTTCTCCTCTGTGACCAATTATTTCAAGGATTCAAACTGTCTATGGTATTGATTCAAGTTTCCCTTTGGTTCCTTGATCTATTGGCATTAAAAGTTGGGATGTCCATGAAATGGTGTTGCTTTTAAAGTGACATTGACAAATTTGTACTTTGTCTGGACTTTGTATTTAAAACGCAGCTGCTAAGAAGTTGAAAATTCACAAAAGAAGGAAGAACTCTTGAAACAGTGATTGGGTGAAGTTGTTTCTTTTTAGCTCCAGGTAACTAAAAGATTTCAGATAAAGGTTTCTTGCATGGTTACAGCTTTTACAGCAGTTTTATGGTAACTTTATGTTCTCATCAATCTGAGACATTACCTAAAATGCCAGTAGTGCTGAAGAAAAAGATGGAAGAGTTTAAAATGAGCACATCACACCCATCTATTCCTTTTACCCAGGCAGCAGCAGCATAGCAACAAAAAGGCTGATGGTGTGTATACAAACATGCATCCAAGGTACTGCAGCTTATATTAGCACATCGGTGAGACACTAGTTTAATTTCTACATTTCAATAACAGTATAAAACAAATCACAAAAATAAAATTTCCTTACGTCTTATGGCTCAAAGTGCCTCTGAATCTTGCTGCCGTGACCTCCTAAAATTAGAAACTGGTCCAGCTGTGAGTGTTGTGCCCCTACAGTGAACACTGCTGTGAGATTTATTTAGTAATCACAACAAGTTTACAACAATCTCTGCTTTCATCATGCTAGAGACCCAAAAAAGCATTAATGATGTGCATAGTCATTGAAAGGTGGCGCTTTAAATATTGTATCATTAGAGCCTAACATAAACTGAAAAGATGAACGGAATTTGATCAATTCTGTCTAATAACACTTGAAATGTTGCAAACAACTTTATGACTTGTTTACATAAAACTATAAAAGTGTGGGTGTATTAAAAATCAGCAGATTTGACCATGTAGGTGCAAAAGAAAGAGAGAGAGATCCACACAATGCAAATAAAACAATTAACTTAAAACAAAACTCCATCAGTTTTACAACACCTGAACTGTTTCATTGTTATTGTTTTGCATCTTTTTTTTTTCATCCTTTTTTGAAAAAGTGTTTCAGTTTTACCAAAGCAGGGCAGCTACATAAAAATCCTGTAATATGATTTTTGAAAGTTACAATACCATCACGGTGAAAGAATTTGATGAAAAAAGACCTCATGCTTCAAACTTTTTATCCAGTAAATTTATGAAACTCTCCACACAACATCAAACACAGCTACAGACTGGTGCTGCACCATCCTGTGCATATCCTGTTCAGCCTACAAGCATATGCAAAACTCGTGATCCGTTGCCAGATGCTGCGAGTCCTTGTATCCAACACAGTCAATAACTTCCACTGAAAACGCTGTCCTCAAAGCAATAAATCACTACGTTAAAAACACGCATCAGCCTCATAGCAGAGTTTCAACACCACGCTGTATTTATGGGTTGAGCCTTTCAGGAGTTAACAGGATTCTGTCTGACAGCATGAACTGATGCGTCGGTGTGCCAGGAGCAGGCTTATGTCTCCATTCTGCATCAATGAAAGACAAATGAACCCGGAAATCTTGTACTGAGTGTATATAATATAGAGCATCCATATGAAAACTGGCAAACATCAGGAAATAAAAAGACATGCTAATGTAGCTTTGCATTTAAAACCCTTTTAAGTACCTAAAGCTAAGTGGGGCTTGGACTTTGGACAAAGTCAACGTGAGGGTATACAAGGGTGACTGTAGACAAACTGTATTGGAACTGAAACTTGAAAATAAAAAAATAAATGACGCACTGAGTAGTTATGTACCGTATTTTCCAACCTATAAGTCACACAAATGTCTAATAATTTGGAAAAATCCATAAATAAGTTGCTTTACCATATAAGTCACACCTATTATGCATCATCACTGCTGTGTCACGTTTGTTATGCGTCACCGCTGACAACCCGGAAATATGAGCTGGTGTGCCAAAAATCAATTGGCTGCCAAATGGCGGCCACGGAAGTGTGAACAGGAAGGCTTTAACAAGGATTAAACAAGATTACCACTTAAAAACAATTGTTTGTTTGCTCAAAAAAGTATTTTGTGCCTTGGTGCTCTGGGAGCATGAAGAGGGAGGAAATCAGGAAGGAGGAACGCTGCGCATTTCTTCAAAATTTATCAAGATAAGCACCTAAAACAATTATTTGTTTGCTCGACATTATAGTAAAAGTGTGTCTTAGTTGAACTTTTACTTAATAAATGCACTTCAATGGTCAAATTAGCTGCAATTCACTGGGGCGGTGCGGCGAAATGAAGCTGATTTGACAGTTGCTCCAGGCGAGCTGGAGGAAGGTGGCAGCTATGGCAAGCCGATTGTGTCATTAATAGCCACTTTTACCTATTACATGACACAACGACATGTCATACTACTCAAGTGCCATCTAGCGGCTGAAAATGGTAGTGTTCAATCTTTTCAACGGCAGAATGAATGAAAATGGTCATATTTCTGTCAAAAAATATTTTATAAATATGGGGGGAAAAAAATCCATAAATAAGTCGCTTTGGCGTATAAGTCGCAGAGTATGCAAATTAGAAAGGTGTGACTTATAGGCCAGAAAATACAGTACTCAGGATTCCATCATTAATGTAAAGGCTTTTATAACGTTATATAATGTGGGGCTTTGCTTTTGAAAAAAAAAGTTTATTATTAATGTTCGGTGACGGAGAAAGAGTGTGACACATTGGCTCAGAGACTGGCCTGGTCTGCCAACTCCGCTTTGACCTTTTTTGTGAGCGAGTGAGACGTGCCACTTTTCATTCTCAGACACTCCGTTAAGTCAACTTCCTCTCTCTCCTCATTCTAGCGTTTTAGTAAAGTGTCCCTTGCTGCTGTCAAAGACAGAGCAGATTGTTCTTTTACTGCACGCATGTGCCTGTTTTTGTGCGTCTGTCTCATATTCTGTCCAACTGTAAGCAGCTGTGTGTCTCTACGGTGCGACTATGACTTTATGACCATAAAGGGAGTCTGTTTCAGATTTTAAATGTGACTTAATACTACCACTTAGTGGAATGGAGGCAGAATGCAGCATGAATGGATGAAAGTGGGGAGTTTTGCTCTGAAACTCATTACCATATGTATGATAATTAAAACTATTTCAAGTAATGCAAGTAGCACCAGTCACACTGATAAACACGCAGGATTTTTTACAGCCCTAAAACAAGGCCAGCATTGACAGGGTTTCATGGTTGTTACAAAACTTTAATCTTTGGGCAGCAGTTAGGTGAAAAGCATCTCAATTAGCTTTTTAAACTCTGTTTTTAAGTGTAAAAAATAATACCTAAAGCATATTAATTGCTGGGGGGAAAATAATAATTAACTGTACAGCCATGTTTCAGACTTGGTTGTCAAAGTGACTTCTATCTCTGCCTTCACAGAATGAGACAGCACTGAGCTAGCAGCCAGTCAGCAGGCAATTTCCTTCTGCAATTGTTCATAAATAATTACCCCACACGCTTTCCTCTATAGATAACTCTTGTAGCAGCGCTGATTTCAGTCGACACTGCCTTCCTTCTGGATATGACGCTGAGGTGTGTTGCGTGTGACACTGAATGCACTTTAGAATCTGATTTAAGCTGCCAAAACATCCAGAAAGTGATGCATCTGCAGTAAATTTGATTTGTTTGGCAGTTTGAAAAACACAGACATTTTCATTCAACCTTTATTAAAAGTAGTTTTAAGGTGTTCCAAATTTACAAAGTGAAGTTTTACACAATCCAAAATATGACAAAATAAAAGCATTTGAACAGAAATCTGAAGCAATACATACCTATAGATTCTTATAAGAAATGCAGGTGAATGTGGACTAATATTTCCATAATGAACATCAATCACTGAAATTCTTCTTACCTCTTGCTTGCCTCAATAAAGCGCATCTAATAAAAGTATTTACCTTCATATCAGAGGAGCAGTTACTAAAATTTGACACCAATAAAGTAAAATTTAGAAGGTTAAAAAAAGTGTTAGATTTTATCTGCAGGAAAAACTTTGCATCTAACTTTAAACCTTTCACTGTAAAGTCACTCATATTGAACCCTGAGTTCCTCTGGATGGAGAAGGTTAAGATATATATTGTGGAGATGAGGATGATGACATCAAGATGGGCAAAAGAGCAGGAGACATAAACAGAAAAATGGTGTTTATGACAATGTTGATCAATTGAAACTGCAGCTCAAGCCAACAGATGGAGGGGCAAAACATTGTGACCTGCCAAGTTACTTGTGGCATTCGGTCCCGGATATGTAGTAGGAAGATAAAAAAGGGATGAAAAGTGGGAATGATATGTGCACAGCAGGGAAAGGAAGAGACTGTGAGATGAGAGAGAGGAAGTCAAAGTTACACAAAGGGCAAACAAGAAGGTCCACAAACAGGGAAGATCAACCATCCATCCACTTTACCTACTTTTCCTTTCCAAGTCAAGGGAAGCTGGTGCCTATCTCCAGGAGAGATTAGTGAAATTAAAGGTTTTTTGTTTTTTTTAATGTGAAAAAGAGGATGGAGAAGACAGTCAAGAGTAGTGAGCAGAGAAATAAAAGAGAGAACAGGGGAGAGGCCACAGCTTGCCTTCCTCCCATTCAGATGTGGAACAATAACTACCCATCAGTCTGTCGGCACCTACAGGCACAGAGGGAGTGAGGAGGCAGGAGTGACACGGCACAAGCATCAATGCACTATTGTCTGTGCATGAGTCTCTGCTGAGCTCAAACGGTTTCCTAGTTAAAAAAAAATAAAAAAGTTTAAAAGCACGAACCAAGGGGACAGTCCATCCTGAAGCCAGTAAACAGACTGGCTGCGTGTGAACGTGTGCACGTGTCCCAACGTGACCGCAACTCACATGTGCATAACAGCATCTAATACGTGGGAAGGAGATTTTACAGACGCACACAATGACATTTGCTCACACACCCACAAACACACACACACACACACACATGCTAATACACACGCATAAATATTAAACAGTGATGTCCCTAATGATTTCCATTACCTTCCTCCAAGCACAAGCTCTGTTTTGATTTAAACTTTTATAGTTTCTTGACAAGATACATTAAACAACAAAAGAATGTGAATAAACAGTGGAGGATTCAAAACAAGTGGTGTGTTTGCATGTGTGTGTGTGCTTCCCATGAGGACAACATGGATCTAGCTACCTACACACAGCTGAAAGTCACCCTCTATCCATTGTCTGACAAGAATAAGTTCATGTTGGCCAACTAAGTTTTTGAGTGTATAAGATTAAACCATATGTTCCCAGAAATGAGATCTCTGGGCCACTGCGACTGACCTGACAGAAAACATTTCTGACCAATCAGTTCAGCTACGAGGGTGTAACAGAACAAAACCTTTTATTTCTTTCAATTTTATAACAATAAGGCTGGGAACAAAATTCAGTTACTTCTACTTAAATCAACTTTGTAATTTACTCATGGGCTTTTTTTATTTATTTATTTTTTTACAAGATTATTTTTTCAAGGAGGGCAGCTGTTTTGTTTTAGTGAAACCTTTTAAATCAAGTTAAGAGACAGATGTAGCATCTCAGGCAAATCGGTCTGTGGTCACAACTCAGAAACAATACAAATAGGGCTTCATGCCGCTCAGCTTGTGTTCTGGTGTTTCATCCCTGGGATCTCCCCCCACATGGTGTGTGTAGTCCAGAGCAGCAAAGACTGTTCAGGCATTTACATGAGATAAAATAAATAAACTTATAACAAAAAAAAAAAAACAGGCACAACACAGGAGAACCAGCTTTTCAGACCAAGACTAAGCTGTTCACTTACATCTCAAAAATAAAGGACCCTCCCTTGATGTGCACATTTTAGATGGAGAAAAGAAATTCTTTAAGTGAAAGTGAAGGAAGCCTAACTGTGAAAAATCCATATTAAACCAAGAAGGTGGCCTCGGGTATAATCCTTCCACCACTCTTGATGCAATTCTGACCCTTCTCCTCAGAGGGTTTCCTAAACATTCAAGTTTTGAAACATGCACCTGGAACACTTTGTCTTTTTTGGCATCAAAGACCTGAACGACTCACGGGATGGACAAGGAGGTCAGTAACTACTGTGGCTCCAAATATACTCTTAGTGTGCTTCTCTAAAGTATGAAGGCTAAATAATTGGTAATAGTAATTACTGTACATCACTGCACCCTGTATTCACTGGTTAATTGGACACCATTAACTTCACGCAGACTCTCTCACTGGTACATTTTCATCTTCAAATCACTTCTTGGTCTGCTGCCTTCATACATCTCCTCCTACATGTCTCTGTGTGAGTGCAGCTACAGCGTGCGGTCTCAGGACATAATTACCTGCAGTGTTCTGTCATTGAGGACTGAACTAGACAAAAGGGTCTTCTACTCTGCTTCTGTTTCCTGGAATATCTTACAAAAAGATCTGAAGCTCTCGACCTTGACCTCTTTAGATGGCTTTAAGAATCTGTTGGAATCCTGGCAAAAACCAACGCAAACATGTACCTGTTCTTGATTTTCTACATTCACCTTATATTCTAGCTGTTTTCACTACTTTTTTTGCCATCTTATTTTTATCTTGTAAAAAAATATGTATGCCTCTTTTATGATTGTCTGTTGTTGTTGCTGTTGTCCACTGTTGTTAAACCAGGTCTCTCTTGTAAATGAGTCCTTGTTGCTCAATGGGATTAAACTGTCTAAAGAAAGGTTGAAAAAACATTAAATTTACTCTCATTGACTGTGTAGTCACTTAATGTAAACTCAAAGGTTACTAAAAAATGGTAGGACAGAACGGGATTTTGAGGAAGTATTAAAAAGTCCTTAATCTCTATGCCATAAGTCAGAACCACGTTAAGAGTGTGATGATAAGAATGAGTAGATGTGCAAACATTTTGGGTAAAACCAAACGACTCTATTGTTATTAAAGGCTATGCTTAAGCTATCAGTTTCAACATCTACATGAATATTGAAATCACCCATTATTATGACTTTATGAGTATTCAGTAGTAGGTCAGATAAAACAAAATCAGAGAATTCAGACAAAAACTGAGAGTAAGCGCCTGGTGAACGATATATAACATCTAGTAAAAGTGGCTTTTCTGATTTCCATGTTGGATGAGAAAGACTGAGGAAGAGTGATTCAAAAGAATCATAACCTTCACCTCAGCCAGTTGCTCTAGGAACATGAAAATTTAAATAATTAACAGGAGTGGATTCATTTATACTAACAAAATCTTCTTGTTGTAGCCAGGTTTCTGTCAACCAGAATAAATCAATATGATGATCAGTTATCAGTTCATTAACTAACAGGGATTTAGAGGAAAGGGATCTGATGTTCAATAACTCACATACAGTATAATGATTTTATGATTTTGTTCTGGTAAAGTAACTGTTTGTTTTAATAAGATTTGTATTATTAATATACAGTATTTAGAGAGAGTTTTTTTGTTTGTTTAATTTGAGCTGTGGGTGAGTGGACACTGTTTCAATGGGGGTGTGAGTGGGTAACAGAGGAGAAGCAGCAGAGAGGTGTGGAAGAATACAACTCTGCTTCCTGGACTGGACCCTGGGTTGTCAATAATTTGGGGATAAACAAAATCAGCCATATTTCTAGAAAGAACAGTGGCTCTGTCCAAAGTGGGATGGATGCCATCTCTCTGCATCAGACCAAGTTTTCCCCTAAAAGAACTCCAGTTATCTATGTAGCCCATGTCATTATCAGAACACCACCTGGACACCCAGCGGTTAAACGACAACATATGGCTAAACATGTCATCCACTTTCCCACATTTCTTCACTCTGCTGCTGTCTTTGCTTTCTCTACATTTGTTTATGTAATAATTTCTATCTTGGGATGTTTTTTGTCTTTCCACCTATAGAAAGTAAACCTGGACCTGCCATTCTGTGTTCATTTCTCCTTCCTGTCCTCTCAAACCCAGCTGCTTTAAGCAGATGGCCACTTGTCCTGAGCCTGGTTCTGCTGGAGGTTTCTTCCGGTTTAAAGAGTTTTTCCTTTCCACTGTTGCCTTGCATGCTCAGGTTGGGAGACTGCAATAGATAAATATGTTTCTCTAATTGGCTTTTACAATGTATGTGGGCGTTTCTGTTCAGTGATCTGAGAAGATTTCTGTTGGGACTTAGAGCTAGAAATAGAATTGAGTTGAATTTTTCTTAAATCAAAATCCACTATTTCCCTTAATGCCATAAACTGAGCCCAATGTCAAAAAATATACGGAAGGAGACAAACAAATGCTTCCTAAACGTATTTTAAAGATTTTATTTTGACATTTTGATTACTTCTTATTTTTGATTCCATTCTTGATCATTTTAAGAAGAACATTTTTTCCCACCCAACTCTGACATCCAGTATAAAAATAAAAAAATAAACACCTAAACGCCAGTGTTAAACTTTTAACATATGAAGCAAAGTTTTTTGGGGGACACAGTTTTAGTCCAAAACCACTATTTTTTTAATGGCTTGCAGTAGTCACAGTTTGTAGAAGTAAAAACAAATTTAAATACAGGACAAAAACTAAATCGTTAACAATCTCAAACCTAAGTTAGAACAACACTAACACCAAAGAAACAGACATAAAACAATGAACAAAGGGATTCAACATCTGTATGAATTTGGAAGAAATCAGGCATGAACAACAGCTGGGGTAATCAGAGAAACAGTCTACATGTGTGATAAGACAGGAAGAAAAACTAACTTCAATAAACAAGGGAGCCATTTACAAAATAAAACAAAGCCAAAACTGGCACAAATCCAAAACTATAAACCCCAAAACAGGTGCTGAATCCAGTCAAAACCAGACCAGTTCAAGCAGAAGGCTGCAGAACGTGACATCATCTCTACTGGGCAGAGAATAAAACCAACAGAGGCTTTTATTTTACTTTATTTTGTGTTTTTAGATGTAAGCCTATAAACACTGCACTTGTTTGTTTGGTGTACACTCAACTCTGGGTCATGTGTCCAGTTTGTGTAATGCTTGAATATTAGTACTGAAGGAAATAAAAATATTCTGAAACCAAGTGAAAAAGCAGCCAAAGGCCAAAGGAAAATTATGAAAGATGTTTAGAAAGTCCAGAGAACTACGATCCAGAAGACTTTGATCAAATCTAGTAGATCTGGCTGCTTGGAATGGAAATATGAAGAACTAGGGGATGACTGGGGACTACTTTGCAGTACTGACAATGTGTTTGCTCAGTATTACTGAAACGAGACACTTGTATACACCGGCAGTCCGGCTCGTGTGTGTTTCTGCAGCTGCTGTGAGCTCGTCAAGCTGACAGCCACTTTCCACTGAACCCATGAGCTTTCCTCAACGAGCAACACTCTGTGGAGTATGACGAGTATTAATGGAAATCTCTGGGCTGATGACACAAATCCCAAAAATATTCACGGCCTGTTGAGTCTCACTTTCAGATTTATCCAGGCAGAAACCAATTAGAATATTTATTTTCTTACTGTTTTATTTTGTGTGAACGTTTGTGAAGCATTCACAATATTGTGATCCATTTTTCTTTTGTAAGTTTTTCTGCATTTTTCTCCTTCCACAGTTTTTGTGCATTTCAACAAATCATAAATCAAAATGTTCCGCTCATCCAGGACAATCCTGCTGTGACTTTTGGTAATGGTACAACTTTAGCTTTTTGAAATATTTAGCCTTTTTTGTCACTTTTTTGCTCATAGAAATTGAATTGAGCTCATTTTACATCCTTCAAATCTGTTTACAACCTTTTACTGCTCCTTTCAGAGTCAGAATCAGAGTACTCACACTGTGGAGATACAACTCAGGTCGAGACCGGAACACGTCGGGACAGTACAGGGTAGACTCAACGATGATGCGACAACAAACAAGACAAACAGACTGACTTATATACACAGACAAGACAGGACTACTTTAATGCAAATTTTAGCTTTTCCACAGTGTTTGCATTTCTTCCTGCTATATTCAGCTTTTTCTCTCCTTTCAGCTTATTTATTGTAGTTTTAGGCATTTCAGCTACTATTTTGCTGTTTTATCCTATTTCTAGTCTTGTCAGCTGATTCCACATTTTTAGCTCATTTCAGCTATTTCCACTTCTTTCTGCCTTTTCAGCTACTTTTCAGCTAATTTTTTTTTTTTTTTTTTTTTTTTAAGCTCATTTCTTCCTAATTAAATCCAAGTCAGCAAATATGTGTTCTTTCGGCTTTCTTCTGCTAATTTAGGCTTGTTCTTAATTTTCAGCTAAAAAAAAAAATCAGCATGTTTTTAGCTAATTTCAGCTTCTTTCAGCAAGTTCTTTAGCAATAGGCATTTACACTGCATTTTAGCAGGAAATACAATTTCTCTAGTTTATTTAGTTATTGTTCCGTCTCCATGGTTAGAATGGTGGTCAAAACTGGTTTTGTATTTTTCTTTTTCACATTCTGAAGCCACAGTTGCTGAGAGGTGAAAATCAGAGAAGGTTGTTGGTGTTTCACAAATTAAACAATAAACTTTACGATGTGGCAGTCCCTGTCAGTTTCTCCAGAACTTCCTGTTTATTTACCTTCTGTTTTAGGGGTCACCATAGCTATTTTATTTTTATTATTTTGTGTGAGATGAGCACTGCTGCTGAATGTTTAAACATAATCTGACATCATTATAACCCCTCCCCCTCCCCCCCCCCACCAACCCCACACGTCACAACATGGTTCTGATTCTAACACCTCTCAGGCTTCAGACAGTTTCTTGTTGTCATTGCATACGACGTGTGGCCCTGCTCTTCATGTTTTCTGTCATCATAGGGGGGTTCAGGCCTGTGATCCAAAAGGACGGACGTCAGCAGTGAAAGCAGCAGCTGTATCACTATGAACTCATGAACGTCCTGATCAGCTGACGTCAGCGTTCAGACTTACTGGAAATGTGGGGACTCAGGTCATGTGTGATGTCTCAACCGTTACGTCTCTGCTGCAGCAGAGTCAAGTAATCCTTCATTTAATGACTGTTTCTGCTGTTGTTGCAGGTACTGCTTTGGATTCAAGCCTCTGATCACTAGAGGGCAGAAAATCCACTCAGATTCTGAGTAACTGCTTCATTTCTCCTGCCCAACTGACTAAAAACCACAACAAACACACAAAATTGAGTAATCAAAAGGAAATTTTATTGAAAAGGCAAATGTACGTATGAAACAAACTGTTTTTAACTACCCAGAATCTGTCCATCTCTAATGCACTTGTAGGAAAACTAAATCAGACCTTTACGTCATGTTTCTGTGCTTTATTTGGGACAAACACAACAGAACTTATGTGCTTTATCAAACTCCAACAAATAAATAAAGTGCTCCACAAACAGCTGGATCGTAATCAGTTAATATGTAACAGATGTGTTGATTAATGGCAGTTTACATTAAAGATGCAACTTGTTGCTTTACTAAAGGAGACAGATCTAAAGATTTTACACTAAAAACATGTTTTACAAAAATAAAAGATGAATTCTGGGTAAAAATCTAAATCTAAGGAGAACAATGCAAAGCTGGTAATATTTCCTGATAGTCTGAAACCTGACTTGTATTTTTTTTTTGTTTGTTTTGTGAAGCAGGAGCTGAGAAAAACAACCAACAATTTGACTTTTTCCACCTAAAAAACAGTTTATTCTCTGCAGGATGGCAGGGAGGTAGCAGCACAGCAGAAACCCTGATTTCCTTAGGCCTAAACACGATAACAAATTTACGAAACAAAATAAGTCTACCTTTGCTAAACTACTTTAATTTTGTTACAAGTGAGAGCTATGCTAAGAGTGACCTGTTCATGTCCTAATAGGATTAAAAATATTTTTTCCATAACTCTGCAAATTATGACGAAGTGTTAGGGCGATGCTAAGAAAACAAGAAATTACATTACGAGAATAAAGTTGTACTATCATGAACATAAGTCATAGCATTACGGGAATAAATTTGTAATATGAGAATAAAGTCTTAGAATAAATTTGTAGTATTACAAGAATAAAGTAATATTATGAGCATAAAGTTGTGATATTATGAGAAGGAAGTCATGGTATTATGAGAATAAATATGAAATATTACGATAACAAAGTCATAACATTATGAGCATAAAGTTGAAATATTATGAGAATAAAGTCGTAGTATTACGAGGATAAAGATGTAATATTACGATAATAAAGTCATAATATTATGAGCATAAAGTCATAATATTATGAGAATAAAGTCAGTATCACGAGAATAAAGATGTAATTTATGATAATAGTCATAATATTATGAGCATAAAGTAGTAATATGAGAATAAAGTTCTAGTGTTATGAGGATAAAGTCATAATATTATGAGAATAAATATTACAACAATAAAGTTGTAATATGAGAATGAAGTTGTAGTATTATGAGAATTTGTAATATGAGAATAAAGTTGTAGTATTATGAGAATAAAGTCGTAAATTACGAGAATAAAGTTGTAATATGAGAAGAAGTTGGAGTAATACGAGAATAAACTCATAATATTACGAGAATAAACTTGTAATACGTCCTGGGTCGGCTCCACCTGCTGTGGACAGTCTCCAGTGTGAGTCACTGTGTTTATGAAGTAGTCTGTGATCACTTTTGGGTCATTGTTTGTGAAATACACCTCCATCCACATTATGTCACAACTAAATCTTTCAATGTAGCCATTAATTGCAACATCACACAGCCTCAGTTCCTCATAAGAATCCATGTGCCACAGTGCATTGGGCCTCCTGCTGTTGTACTACCGATTTCAACGTTCATCATAGTTTATTGTCATAATATTATGACTTTATTCTTGTGTTATTTCAACTTTATTCTCATAATATTATGACTTTATTGTCATATGACTTTATTCTCGAAATACTATAACTTCATTCTCGTTCGTAACAGGGTTTTTTCTTAGCGTGGCCCTAAAGCTCTGTCGTAGTCAAATAACTTATTTAGAACAAGATTTTTTTCAGTTTTACCCATGGAAATGTTTTATAATCTAGAACAGTACACACTTTTTAAAGCGTAATAAGAAACAAGCGTCTTGTTTTGTTTTCACCCAAGTTTTTCAATTGTAGTTTTCCGATGGAAAAATTATTTCAATCGTCTTACAAATTTTAAATTCTGACCAAGAACGTGAAAATAATTTTGCTAACTCTGATGTCAGGATCCAACATGGCTGCCTTGTGCATGAAAGTTAGCATGCTTGTGTCAATAACATACAGCCTCTGTTAATTAACATGTTGCTCCAGAGTAACACAGGGTCACATCACTTAAACAATAAGCCTGGTCACTCAGCACAACAGGTGAATAATCAGATTTTCAACTTGAAACCAGAGCTCCATCTCATTCTGTTTGTGACATTATTCTCAGATCTTAGTTAAGACTTATGAGGCTAATCAAACACTGATGGATAATCAAAGCATCTCCTTGTGTTTAACAGTGTCATGCTGATCTTTGTAAAAATGATGGAAAGTTTACAACAAATTAAGAATTTATCATTTTATTATCCACCTGAAAAGGGTCATGCTCTTCTTTCAACATTAATGCAGCCCAAACCGCAATGTGTACCAAAACAAATATAATATAAAATTACCAGATCAGCACGTGATGTGTGCTATTACTTTTATTGGTGTTTGGGTTACCATGGCAATGTAATTTGCAAACAAATACACAATTTTTCTCATTGAAACAAACTATAAATCAGCCATTTTTAGAGATATTAGACTAAAATTTGGTGTGGTGGTAGCTGAGAGCAACGCCCCATAAATACTGAATTCAAATAAAAAATTCAAGATGGCCACCAAAGCTAAAATTAAAGGCGCACTGACATGATGTTTGAACTTTGCATTAAATGGCACAACATATATATCTTGTATAATTGAACTATGT
>JARVGV010000861.1:15218729-15229854 GCA_031762435.1 Hypsolebias longignatus
GACGTCACTGGGGGCGGCGCCGTAAGTCCGAAATGCCGTAAGTCGATGGCGCCGTAAGTCGGGGACCACCTGTATTCTAATTTCTTGGGATGCCCCGGTACCATTCAGAGAAACATGCTAGCAATGCTGAAAAACTGAAGAAAGTTAAAAATAAAACTTCCAAGTCCAATTAAAGTCTGTGTCGCACCAACGTGTGTTAATGTCAGGAACAAAATAAAACATAAAAGACTGGAAATTAATTCTTAGAAACTGTCATAAACAGAAACCTTATAATATCTTTAAAGAAATAATGATAAAAATGAACAGTAAACAAATTCCATGAAGTTTTACTGGTAAATTTCCTAGAAGACATCCATTAACAAGAACCTCAAACTCTGCTAAATCAAATGTGAAGAGGACTGCTAATCAAGAATAGTCAATAGTCTGTGTTTTCTTTCATACAAGACCCATTATGAACCATTTATGTTTAGACTAGGTTTTTGGTGAATCACAGTTTCACAGAAATGATCAAATTTAACGATAAACAAGTTTTAAAAAATGGCTTGCAACATAAAAAAATATGAATACTTGGCTTTTCTAAAGATATGACTTGAACAAATTGAAAAAAAAAAAAAAAACTGATACATCATGTATCCTTCAGAAACAGCTATGACAATCAAATAGTAAATCTGACTCCAACAAATCAAGATTTTACTCACTGGTAGTTCTGAGGGTTCAGGGAGAAACTCTGCATCTTCTCCAAAAATAAAATCTGGAGGTAGTTCTGGATATTGTGCATTGAAGATAATATCCCCTAAAAGAACAGAAAATGTGTAAATGTCTCTTTTTAACTAATGGTTATGCATTTTAATAAACCATTTTTGTCAGAAAATTTTCAAATACACGCATTTCTGGAAAAACAAACTAAAGTTGAACAATGTAATTCCTTATTAACATGAAAACCACTGGGCAAAGCAGTAATTAGCAGTAAATAAAAAGCTACAGAACAAGGTTGGTGCATAAATAGGTGCAGACTTCACTGTTACAAATTATTGCCCACAAAGGTTATTGTATAATAACATGTTTAGAGCATTATAACCAGCTTGGCTAAATAATCAGATTTAGGTGTTATGATGGCTCTGGGATAACAAATGTTTTTTTTTGTCTCTGTGACAATGATATGAAATTCCTGACCCTCTCGACAGAAATCTCACAGATGGCCTGAGACTCTCAGAGTCCCCACACATGAGCAGGAGGAAGTGGATAGGGAGAGGGAGGGCCGGGGACGTCGTCTTAAGCTGTTGCCCTTGAGAACCCTGCCTCAGATAAGCAGCAGGAGATGGACTGATGGATAAAACAGTGTGCCAACAAGTGTATGCATTTTTAATTTTGTTACATTGTATCCGTCTAGAACTTGTACTTGGGTTAACATCCAAACAGTTTTCTAAATTAGTTCAAAATGTGTGGATTATTTTTTAAATTCAGTGCTAAAACACTATAATAAAATAGCTTAAATAAGTAAAAACAAAACCATTTTAGAGAAGGTGCTCAGTCAAAGACATCATAAAAGACTCAGCTAGTTTAGTGTTCTGATAAGATGTCATACAATGCAATGTGCGTGCAACAAGCCTGCTCTTATCTTTTTTTTTTTTTTTTTTTTGTTCCAGCAAGAGCCAAGAAACATGCACATATGGAAGTATTTTCCCAGTGGAGAAGAGACAAACGAGGAAATGAGAGGATGTATTTGAAATACAAACCACTAGGAGCCTGAAAGAAAAGTCCTGCTTTAATGGCTCCAGACAGAAACAAACTTTAAGATCAAACTTTACAGGTTACAACCGAGGCCTTTATGTGCTGCTTTGTTCAAACATGCTGAGACAACAACCCTCCCAAGAACAGTTTATTCACAATGTTCCCTTGCAAAGTTTTACTTCTTTCTTTATTTTTTCCCTGAATTTATAAGGACACAGTGGGTACAACTA
The DNA here is from genome assembly GCA_031762435.1 of Hypsolebias longignatus. Classification (NCBI taxonomy): domain Eukaryota; kingdom Metazoa; phylum Chordata; class Actinopteri; order Cyprinodontiformes; family Rivulidae; genus Hypsolebias; species Hypsolebias longignatus. The sequence goes on from JARVGV010000861.1 coordinate 15,220,691, forward strand.
CAAAGGGCAAAAGTTATTTTCCCAGCCACGGTGTTTGGGTGAAAGGGGGCTGGAAATGCATTAATAGATAAAAGGCCAATCTGCACCTCTGAATTATCAGTTGAACAAACTTCTTTCAGGCCAAAGCATGGAAAAAAAAAAAAAAAACAGCAGTAATATTGTTGTGTGCCATAAAAGAAGGCCCGTGTAATTATTTTGTTTACTTGTTGTTAAATAAATTATTCTTCGAGTACAATAGCTTTCTTCATAAGTAAAAATCTATAAGGCTTTGTACTCTTGCAAACCTTTAGCAGAGGTGAAATGTAAATTATATCAGGTCAGCTGGGGTGTATGGAGGCTTTTTTCATTAGCCACCATCAAGGCATAAAATAGCTTGTTAAGTAGAAAAAATAATCAATGCTTATTACAAGCTCTTGCAAGGATAGTATTAAAGCTCAAAGTTCAAGATGAGTTTCAACCAGTTAATATATTTGATGGTTAGCATTTAAGTCTCGACTGTAACAAAAAAAAACACAATATTCTGGTACTGTGAAGCGCTTTGGGGCCTCTCATGGGGGCTGGAAAGCGCTATATAAGTAAGCTCCATTTACCATTTACCATTCAGACCTACTTTTGTGTTTTTACTGACTTAATACACTAAGTTCATCACATGATTTTGTAACTGAAGTATTAAGGATTTGTGAAAAGTTTTACAGGATTTATACATCATATACGCACATTCCTCAAGTCTAGCCACAACTTCCTGCCACAGCTCACAACCACTTCTGCCTGAGCCACATTTTGTGCAAAATAAGCAAAGCCTACTTCCTCTAATCTGCCACAAGTTTCTCCCCAAACAAGGCCACGTTTACATCAAAAATACACAAACAGATAGAAATTTACACATTTAATAACCTGAGATGGCAAACATAATTCTTTTTATTTATTTAGATATAAAGGTAGGTGAATTATTGTCGGCATGTGTTTGTTGTGTAGGCAATTGTCAGCTACAAAAACCTACTTCACCACTCTGTCACATTTTTTGATTTATGTTATGCACTGAATTAGGAAAGCAGACAAGCAAATGTGCTCAAAGACTCAGATGAATGTGAATATGTGAAATATATTAGTTGCATTTGTATATTAAGGCTTCCTGCAAACTTAACTAAATAATCAAAACTGTGATTTTTGTGAAAATGTGATTTTCTTTTAAGTTGCCACTATAAAAACCTTCAAGAAACAAATTTTATTGCCAAAGCCTCAACTATAAAAATCTATTGGAATCAAATGGTAACCAGAGTAAACGAATATATCAATTTCATGACGTGCACACACAAAGACTGGCATCCTGTGAGTCACCATCATTTTAGTGAAAGTAGGTTGAAATTCATTTAATTTACGAGTATGATTACACTGAGTAATATTCTCCACTGCATATAGAGTATTCAGAAAGTAAAGACAGTCGTGAATACAGTACTTGATTAAGAAGTGTCAGACCCCTCCAGTAAAAGTTAAGTGGCACAAAGAACAGGACGTTTACTGGTGTTGTTTCAATTAATAGATTTATGTGGATGTTTTATTTTATTTTTTATTTCACTGCTCACTAAGCTTAAGAATGTTTTACCAAACATCCCACTGCTGCTTTTGAGTGAAACAGAACGCAATTTTATTCAGGCTGCTTTAAAATCTCTGATGTCTTCATTCAGTCTTTAACTAAATGATATGACTCTTTGATTGACCTTTAAACCACTTTAAAATAAGCAACTGACTTCTCTTTACAATAATCATGGATGAGCTTACACATTCTTAACAAAAGAAAATGTATTCAGCTGGTACATTTTTTCACACTGCAGACCCAGTGATATAGACAATTATTCTGTCAACAGATCTCACTTGTAAATGAGTCTTCGAGGCTCAATGTGATTTATCTGTTTAAATAAAGGTTGAATGAAAATACAGTACAGTATATATATTTCATCTAAGGCTGTTGACCCAATGGTGACACTTCCTAGTTTGTGAAGTTGCTCTAGTCCTTTCACTTTCCCTTAAATGGTGACATGCATCACTAACTTTCATAAATGGCGGTGCTCTTTAAATATCCTAAACGCTCAATATTTTTTTTTTCTACTTTTATTTGAACTGGTAGTGTCCACTTGTCTGACTGTTTGTTTTTTTATGTACTTTGTGTTATTTTGCAACTAGCTAAAATCATAAAAGATTGGATTTATTTTAATATTCAAAATAAAAAAACAAAAGTCAAGGAGCTATTTAACTATTTTATGTATCGGTACTCCAGCTCCAGCTGCACTGCACATCTGGTTTCAGTGTTTCCTGGAGTGAGAAATGAAGAGCCTACTCTTCAGAAGGCTTATTTTAATGTACCCAGTAGATAAGTGTAGTTTTGGCAAAGAGATTTGTATTCAAAATAATATTAAAAAGAGTTTGCAGGTTATAATGATTTGCCACTTTGCAAGAGAATATATAGCACTGATACTAAATAAGCAATGTTTCTCACTTGTATATTCGTTATATGCTAGTATTACTGAAGAGGATACAGTATACTGTACTGTATTTATAAAGATTTGTGAACAGAAATAAAATAAACCTCGCTTTTGTCTGCTAAAATACAAAATAGTGTTCCAATTTTAAATGAATGTCATTTTAGTGCAAGCAGTATTTTATTAGACAAAGAGAATCCATCACTGTAGACATTCACGAGTAAAACTGGTATTTCTGTGTGAAATGTCCTTTCTGCTGGGAGTAAAATGAAACAACTACAAACCAAAATGAAAACTTCAGTCTGAGTCAGCAGGTGTCTGGTGGACAGCAGCGCAGCGACAAGCTGACACTTCCAGCAGAGACGAACAGTTTCTGTGTACTGCAATCTATTATCCACATACACAGTGTGTAGATTAATAACCTAATCTTCCCTGCGGTAACGTGTGGCAACTAAGAGATGTTTTTACTCCAGCAATTTCTGCATGGTCAGAAATTTCTAAAGCATCTGACAGTTTGACCCCGAGGACTCACTGCAACGTACTTAAATACTTAAATGGAAACAGGTAAGACTGTGCTTGGCACTGGAGGTGAGTTATGACTGGCAAATGGACAGAACAAACCCAGAACTGTGAGGGAAGGTAAATGTGGACCCTCCTGAAACTTTTTCTTGTTTTTCTTCAGCAACGTTATACTCCATGCAAAACCCTCACAGGCTGGAATCGTTTATACTAAGCAGAGGAATGTGTGAAGAGTTCAACACTTTAACTAATGGATGGGGGACTTTTTGTCATATTTATTAAATTAATATTAGGCAAAAAATAATAAGTTTGGATGCCTTGTAAGATATTGTTTATTTAAACTAATCATGCAATCATTTGCAAATTATGATCATTCTAAATTCAGTGGCATGAAACTACATATCAAATGTTGAAAGTGTGAACCTTTTTATTATTCTAATATTGAACGAATAAATAAATGATGACATGTCAGCCACTTTTTCTTTTGAAGTTCCAATTTCGCAGATCTTGCCTAACATTGTGTTTGTTCTTCTTTTTTTTTTTTCATTTGATAAATATTAAACACCTTATAATTTACTTTTATTATGTCGACTTTTGTTTAAATAGAGCTCAATGAAAATGCATAAACTGGAGCTAAGTCAAAAGTCCTGAATTCTGTCAGTGCGAGCGTCACGTTCTAGAAACAATACCGGTAAAAGTCATCAGATTGTTAGGCTTTTGAAATTAAAATTCAAATTGCCTGCTGATTTATTTAGGAAAAAGTGTTGCATGAAAGCAAAATGCAAGGTCGACGGTCGATGCTGATAAACTAGGTTGCTGTGATGAGCCCCGTGAGTGTACCTGTTCCTTTTATATTTGATTTGTGCAACGTGGATTAAAGAAATCAAAGGGTAGAAAATGAAAAGGAAGAAGAGACAGTAAGCTGCTGCAGCTTTAAAGAATATAGCATAAAGATTCATATAATACATGACTCTTTGGGCTGACAAATGTTGGTGAACTAAAGAGAAGCAGACATGAACTCATGATGCAGAAAGCTCAGACGATGCCTTTTAGGTGGGGAGATTTTATAAACCATATATTTTATATTATCAATACTTCCACTTTACTTCCCAACTTTTTGTTCTGGTAACATATTTGTACTTGTTCATAAAGTTGTGCTGAAATCAGCCAATTTGATTTGAATTTAAAAATGATAAAATAGTCCTCTACATATTTTGAGGATGCTGGAAGAAAACATAGCAGTGCTTGAAAAACCTGAATGTAAAGTTTAAAAGATTTAGGAGCGAACTGTTACACGGTGAGTGGGATGATGGCTCCATCAAGTGGTGCATTTCGGTTTTCTTCATGAAGGTAAAAGGTTTATACAGTAATTACTCTTGATTCACAGCTCTTAAAATATCTGTGCATTTTGATGACAAACATAAAATCCCATTAAGGCTATTGTAATTTGTTGACGTGTAAAAAAAATTTGCATACTTGCCAAATTTTTTATCGTGTCTAAAAACTTGTCGTTTTTGACATTCTAACAGTTTTTTTAATCTCCTTTTACTGTAGTTTGCCTTTGCTTTAATATCCATCCATCCTCTTCCTCTTGTTCAGGAATTGAGTTGTGGGAGCAGCAGCTTGAGCAGGAAGGCCCAGACCTAGGCCGAGCCTCTTCAAGCACTTTTGTGAGGACTCCAAGGCATTCCCAGATCAAATCGTAGCATATTTGGGGTCTTATTAATTCATTCAACCTTTATTTATACAGATTAGTCTCATTGAGCCTCAAGGACTCCTTTACAAGAGACACCTGTACCAACTTATGGGTCTCTAAGTTGGACATGCCTGGAAAACTTCCTATAGGGAGTATTTTGATGCATGTGCACCTGTCCCCCTCTTACAATGCTGTTATTGCTAGTATCACTCAGCCCCATGTGAATAGCAAACAAGTGTCTTGGGACACTTCAACCTGCGACTGCATAGTGGTGGAACTGAACCCCCAACTCTCCCATTGGAGCACGACTGCTCTAACCACTCAGCCATGCCCCCAAACGTGAAGCAATGTGACCAACCGTTGTTATAAAATGTGCAAAGGGAGTAAATTGGACTTTGGCTGATTTCAACAGAACGCTTGGGATCTCCACAGTGAACCAGCTGTTAATTATTGAATAAGATTTCTCAGAGCAATATGGTTCAGAAGTAAGTTGGTTGTTAATAATTTATGGACACTGTTTTCCCAGAGGTGCAGCATTGTCATGTTGGAGGCAGATGCACATACGTTTCTCTGACTGATGAACTCCAGACTGACTGATGCCTGTGACAGTCTTTGCTATAAGCTTGTAAATAAAGACTGCACTACTTTCTGCTGTGAAAAGCAAAAAGATAAACAAAACTATATCAAATTAAAGGCCTAGTAATCATTGAATGACAGCATCCCACTTGTGAACTTTTTGCCACTTTTAGCTAAGGATCAACTTCTGCTGAGAGGAGATGGAGGCCATATTGGATTGGGTTGACTCCAAATAATTATGGGTTTAAAATGCAAAGCAAATAAAAACTTTAAAAGCTCATTTTAAATCTCTGAAAAACTTTATGAGACATTTATCAAACAAAATGACCAGATTGACATCAATAGTTATAGCCAAAGTTTTTGACAAAAATACTGTATTGCACGTGCTGTGCTCTTAGTATGTGTTGAGAGTCATTCTCAGCTACTACCATACCAAATATTAGCTTAATATTCAGAAAACTGTTTAAAGTTAAAGCTGTTTTTTTATGTTGGCAAAGATCCATTTTTATGATCCCCCAAAAAGTAACTTTTGTTTTTTCATTAAAATCAGTTTACTGGTTCATGAGATGCTTTACTAACACTAGAGACATGGGGGGAAACATTGCATTCATCGGTTGGCAAATCAAAATAAAACTGCAGATAGCTATTTCAAACACATTTATGTCACCATTTTTAAAGCTTCTATTTTTTATAATTCCTTTGACTTATGCACGCTGCTTGATTCTTGTTGAATGTAAAGAAAAAAATTACAATAAAGCGGTGTGACTACCAATAACAAAAACAAGGCCATACGGCACATTATACGCCCGTTGACATGCTATTACACAACAATAAAGCAGCCTATATTAATGGCCTGGACGAGCAAAGACCTTGTATAGTTTGACCTTGATTTGCAACCTTGACCTTAAAGCTGGGGCGATGAAAAGTTTACATGACACTGTCTGGCGATTATGCATGCATGTATGAAGTTTCATTAAATCATCTGAGCATATCAGAAGTTATTGCTTTGACAAGCAAATAACTTGTTTTAGCTTTTAAATTGATTTGTGACCTTGACCTTGAAACTAGGGTGATGAAAGGTGTATATGACACTTCTAGGATGCACCCAAGTGCATACGTGTGGACAGATGGACAAAGACTCTACGGTACCTTAATATGTCCGCCTTTGACATGTGTATAACAATAACATTGTTAATTTCAGTAGGCTATTGTTTTTCCATCCATAATTCAAGTAATATTATTTAATTGCAGGTCAGATGCTAATGATGTGACACTGGACAGAGCTCATGGTTTTATTTTTAACCACATTATTGTTTACTGTAGGTTTCTTTGTTCTCACTGCAGATGTATGGGGCTCAACACTGTCAAACCTTCTTATTGTCTAATCCCCTGAAGCCATTTCATTCCACAACACCAGCAGTCAGTACTGTACTGTTGATTAGGCTAAATGAAGCCACATTACTCCATAAATTCAACCATATGTAAACTCAAGCACCAGCATAATCTCAGGCAGTGAAGTTAACGGTTTTAACCTAACAACCTAAGCACCACCATGTGTGCCATTATAAATTGCGGACTTGATTAGAAACCCCCTCTGCTGAGTAACTCTGACAGGTCTGCATACATGCACTGAACTCTGAATCCTGCAGCTGAAATACTGCAGACAGATCTATTCTTTCTTTCTTTCTATAAATAGCCCAAAGCGATAAGTAATTTCCCCCCATTAAAACACTAAACAGTGAGTCTCTGTGGCCATTAAGGCAAACACAACACTACAGAAACACCAACGCAATTTATTCTCCTAATTCCAATAAAGCAAGAAAGAAAGATTCTGTTTTTGAGCTATATTTAGAGAAAACTGTGACTCATGTTATTCTCAGCCTTTGCACGTTTGAAGTAGTACTTTTTTATATGCAAGTATAAGGAATGAGGGGTTGCATGTTCACAAAATGTCACATTTTTGAATAATGATGTAAACTTTATTCATCCAAGTTGACACTTTACCCAAGCCGACATCAAATACGTTGGACTTTTTGGCTGTTGGACAAGATAAATATTCAAGGATTCGAGGTACTTTGTCATATGCACCACATGTGGTAAATGAGGTGGAACGAGATTGTGTACAGTGTCCCAGTTACATCTAACAAAAGTATAAAATGTAAAAGAAAAATAGTAATAAGATCTAAGATATGAACTGAGAAAAACTTTAAACTAAAAATACACTAAGCACTAATAGGACAAAAACAACACGCTGAGCAGCAGCACGCAAATGAGTCTGTGTGAGTAGATGAGTATGAATGAACACAGCAACATGAAACAGATCAGCAGCAACATGAAACAGATCAGCAGCAACATGAAACAGATCAGCAGCAACATGAAACAGATCAGCAGCATGGATAATCAGCAGCACATATCAACAGTCAAGTGGCATTACAGTGATTGTTTCACAGTGATAATCCTGATCAGGGATTATTGAGGAGTCAGTTAAAATATGCAAATTCAGAAACTACTAGAACAAACGTTGTTTATCAGTAAGTGAAGTCAAACTGTGGAATAATTTAAATCTTAAACTTAGACAATGTCCAAACATAAATCTGTTCAAATTATCATAAAATTCAGATGATTATTGTAGATATAATGTATAATATTATTATTATTCATTTATTGTTGGTGTTTTTGTTGTAGATGTTTGTTGTTTTAGTGAAGTTAAAGAAAAAATAATTGTTTATCTACTGTAGTTAAATTAAATAAAACTATATTGATGGTTAAATATTAAATATGGGTTTAGTTGTTCTATGTAGATATTATTCATGAAATAGTGTCAGATTATGTATAAAGTGGGGATTTTGATAAGTTTCTAATTCTACTCACTCCCTGGAATATGTCAAACAAAACATTTACACATTATGACATCATCACACAACAATAACAACAAAAACTAGAAAAAAACAAGATCACACAACAATAACAACAAAAACTAGAAAAAAACAAGATCACACAACAATAACAACAACAAAAACTAGAAAAAAAACATGATCACACAACAATAACAACAATAACAACAAAAACTAGAAAAAAACATGATCACACAACAATAACAACAACAACCACCTTCATCTTCATCACCATCATGATCTTTATCATGTGACCCGTGGAGCTCTGATCTGGTTGAAACATGTTTGTTTGTTTGTTTGTTTGTTTTGAAGCTTCAGTGGATTAAACGTTTCTCTCCTCCTCAATCCTAACTTGTAATCTGTAGATGTTCAAACGAGGAGCGGTTTTTACCGTTGAGCTCTGGAAACACACACGGACCTGAAACGGACCAGAACCTTTCTGCAGGCGGTGAAGAACCGTTCCCTCTGGTGTGTGTGGTTCTGTTTTCATCCTCGTCCAACAGCTGGACCTAAAACCAGCTTCCTGTTTGTTTCCTCCAGAACCTGCGAGCTGCTGGTGCTGAAGGTCCAAACTGAACACTCAGACCAAAACTTTGAGTAAAGTACATGTGAGTTCTGCACTTTGGTGTATTTGGTCAACATCTACCTGCTTGGAACAAATAAATAAATAATAAACATTTAAATAATAATTTTGAGGACCCCCAAGAACCGTCTCGTGGATCCCGGGGGTCCAGGGACCCCAGTTTGAGAACCAGTGCTGTTTGTGGATTATTTATAATTTTATACATTTCTGCATGAACATGACCTGAAACATCTTCAGATCTTCACACAACTCCTAAAAGTAGATGAAGAGAACCAGTTAAACAAATGATTATTTTATTATTAGATTAAACTTGATCATTTATTGATTGAGGACAATGATCAGTATTTCTTATTAGTGGTTAAAGTTTGTGAACCTCCAGGATTATCATTAATCTGAAGGTGAAATTAGAGTCAGGTGTT
>JARVGV010000861.1:15229954-15242124 GCA_031762435.1 Hypsolebias longignatus
TTTGAATGTCCAGAGGACCAGACTTAGCTTTTTTAGATTTTTCTACCTGGATTATTGAGCATGCATCAGGGTATTATGAGCAAATAATGTATGAGTGCCTTGAACAAATTGTATTAGAGTTAGAAAATTAGAAAGAGTTATTCATTGGACATGTAATCTGAACATAATTACATAAACACTAATTTTAAACACAACAGCCACTAACGAGCATATGAGCTGCCTCTTCAAGTAGCATTTCCGCTTCTACCCTTAAATAAAACTCAGCCCTTTAAAGAGTGGTGGGGGTGAGTGCCGAGCTAACAAGTCGTACGCGAGCAGAAGCCCACTGGCACCTGGAGGTTTCACATGTGGAGTTGGACAACAAGGGACATTGTCAAGCTTGGAACCCTCAAGTTGGGGGTGGGGGGTAGGATGCTTGGCAGAAGCGGTATGTACAAATGTAGGTAAACGTAGATGTTTAACAACCTGTTAAAATACACAAAAATGCAGGAAATTGCATCTACTTTATTCAAAAATTTCTTGGGGAGGACCCGCAAACACTCCCCGCCGGCTATTTGCGTTCCATCATCGATCGGTTTACAAATTAAGCCCTGTGTGTATATCCATTAATTACAAAGTACTTTGAGTTTCCTTAAATTCCATCTAGTTGTTTGTTCACAATATATTTTGCTAACAGACAAACATGTTATATTTCCTCTCTTTCCATAGCAGCAGTCACGTATTTCACATATATGATGTACATGTTTTTCTTACTAATCTTGTATAAAATATGAAGTAGCGGTGCTTGAAGTACATGGCAGGAGGCCTGCATCATGCTTGGAAAAAAGTGCAGTGATGTTTTCCTTTTTTTTTTTTTCCAACTCTAAATTTGACTTAGCCCAAAAAGTAAGATTAAATAACAAGACTGGTCAAAAACTGGACGGTCTATTCAAATGTAAAATGATAAAACTAAATTGTTGAGCACTTCAAAAAGACTGACTCTGCTACAAGAAGGCAACTTTTTTGCTTTTCCCTGACTTTTACTTTTAACATTGTGCAACATGAGAAATCTAAAACTTCAGCAAAACACAAAAGATAAAAGACTTCAAAATCCTCAAGACTAGATTGTCCTAGCCAGCCCCTTTCATTAGACGCACAAGAATGAAGGCCTCAGGCATGCAGGGGCCCCCAGAGAGTGCCTTATCTACAAAAGACAAGTTGACACATGGTTGAATTTACATTAGTAGTAAACTTGAGAAACTCCATTTAGATTCATACTGTACTGTATTTATGTTAATCATCAGTGCCCTAATTTTTGCTATTCAAGAATGTGATTATTATGTTTCTGTGATTACCTATATCATGTACTCTCCCCATAAACTTTTTGCTAAGGGTAAAAAAGAATAAGGCTTTTTTTTGTCACATGGCAATCGGTTAATAAGGTATGAAATGTTGACTCTTGCATTTTGCATAAATAAATAGATGTTAGCGTTTCAGTGGAGAGTGGGTAATGGGCTTAACTGAAAGTAGGTACCAAAGTAAAGATCTGTAAAGGAAATCAACCAACATAAATAAAAAAAGAAAGTACTGTACACACATTTTCTTTTTATAATGCATAAGGTAAACAAGCGAAAATATTTTCTAAGGTTGGGGGAGATGGTATGGTGGTGTTTGTCTCCCTCTAATGTTAAAAGCAACAGCAACATCCTATACTTTCACCACGTTTTCCTCCGCAATTTAAAATACCTGTAGTTCATTCCTGAATACTGTATTGTACAAGGAAATAATCAAAAACATATGGAGCGCACACAATTGTATCATTGTCTACCTTTAAATTTATCCTTGGTGCCCATTCAGTGTGTATTGTCACGGTGGCCGAGAGGTTAAGGCGTTGGACTCGAAATCCAATGGGGTTTCCCCGCACAGGTTCGAATCCTGTTCGTGACGATTGTCATTTTTGCCAGTTTAAAATCGTATTGCGTTAAAGTAAAAAAACAAAAACAAACTCCATTGTTCATTACATCTATTTGGCGGCGGCTTTCTTAGCTGACGTACTTTTGAATTTTAAATAATTCGTTGCTATATTATTTATATATTAAACGTGTAACTTGAGTTTTATATCACGTAAAGCTGTTTATAGCGAAATCTCGTCAAAGACACCTTCTCGCGATAACATTCTCTTAACGGTTCCAACCAATTACTCTATTAACTAAATCAATTGTGAGCAAGTTTTCGCGCAGCTTGGCTATTTTTATTATTACAACATATTTTTCTTAGCAAAAGCCAAGTGACGTTTTGTAAATTTACGTGTGCGTAACAGGAAACCGGCGGAAAAATGAATTCTGGTCCCCGTGATTTGATAATGGAACCGGCCATGTTGTATAAAATCCACCGACAGCGCGTCTGACGTGGTTTTTTGGGGCAATGTGGTTGTTATTGTATGTTGTGTTATGAGCTGTAGCTGCTCAGGTTACAAATTTAGTGTTGAGACTTTAGTTAGGGACACTTTAAGTGGGGATTTCGCGAACATTTACAACCTTATTATTACACAGTTAGCCTCATTAGCCGTACAACAAAGCACTGGGGCAGACTGCGTGCTGACAAAGCTAGCAGTTCCTTATACTTTACAAGAGCTACACAAAGGAAATGCGCTCGATTAGTTGGAACGCATTGTTGCCGTCAACGCAGGTTTTTATAACATTCAGTTGCTGAATGTGTTATAAGATAATCACTTTGCTTGTCAACCTGCCGGTAGTTCCCCGATGTTTTGACCAAGCGAGCTGATTTTATTCTCTTGAGGTAATAACGGGTAACGATTTGTTTTGTTATATACTGTAGTGAGGAATGAAGCTGCCATTATGGCGATAACCGGGAAGGACAAGATGCTACATAGTGATGTTAAAATAAGGTAGCTAACTGCAAGCTAGCGAACATTTAGCTGAGTGTAGAGGATAGCCACGCACAGCTCGGATGCAGACGCAAAAGTAGCTGACCATCAGTTTCAAGCGAATAAAACTGGATGAGCGCCTGCTGTTAGCATTTTGAGCTAATTAGCAGCGCTAAAGCTAACCGTGGCATTGAGGCGTGAGAGCAACAAAAAAAGCGACACAACGGATTTATTAAGCTCAACGCTAACAATGGCTGCCCCTACAAACGAGGCCTTGTTTTTGATAAAGGACGTGAAGCCCGGGTCGAAAAATCTGAACATTGTTTTCATCGTTTTGGAGATCGGTGAGTAGCCGCGGAAGCTAACGGGAACTTCAAACGTGCGGCTGTTCTTAAAGGAGCCGCCGGAAGTGTGGGCGAAGGCAACTAATCACGGATCTAATGTGATTTTTGGGAGATAACCTTAGTCCTGATTTTTTATTTTATTTTTTTTCAGGACGAGTGACTAAAACGAAAGATGGTCATGAGGTGCGCTCCTGTAAAGTGGCAGACAAAAGCGGAAGTATTGCCATCTCTGTGTGGGACGAGCTGGGCAGTCTTATTCAGCCAGGGGACATCATCAAGCTGACCAGAGGGTAGGGCTGTTACTGCACTTGGAAGCTGTTTATAGAGTTGTGTGTATGCTTAAACAAGGATGTATTTGTGCATATTACAGTTTTTTTTTTGTTGTTGTTTTTTTTGTTTTTCCAGCTATGCATCTATATGGAAAGGCTGCTTGACTCTGTACACTGGAAGAGGGGGGGATCTGCAGAAGATTGGAGAGTGAGTAACTAACTGATACAGATCTTTTTAGGTTCGTTGTCATTCTCATCACATGTGGTGCATAACGTGGGACAAAATTGTGTGCTCAAAGTCCCAGTTACACCCATAATTAGTAAAAGCATAAAGTATTGTATAAAAAGAACATTACCGGTATACAGTATATGGATCTAAGATATAAATAATAATAAAAAATAAAAAAACCGTAAAAACAATTGCCAAGTCTTTGTGTGACTTAGTTTGCTGTGGCGACCCTTGAAGAAGGGAGCAGCCAAAAGAATAAAAAAATAAGGATCTAAGATGCACACTAAGATATAAGCTAAAAGATGCACTAAAAGATCTAAGATGTGTGCTAAACACTAATACAGTAATGTAAAACAGCAGCCAAACATGAGTCTGTAGTGAGTAGATTGATACAGCAATCAACAGCATGGATAATCAGCAGCACAGATAAGTCACATATCACCAGTTGGTGGCATTACAGTGATTTTGTTTTTCCTCTTGTTGATTATGCTGATTAGGGATTTATGCAGTGGTGTAGTCTACATTTTTGTAGTGGGTATACTGTGCTTAGACACCAAAGTACACTGGTTAGTGCAACGTAATCGTCAATTTATTTAGATGGTTAAGCTTATTGAACATTTCCAAATTCCTCTGATGCTTATATTTGAATAAACGGACAACAAACTTTGTACAACAGTTGGCTTTGTATTAAAACCATGTTATAGAACTATCAAAGCAAAGCGCTGCTTACCGATAGATTATTACGAAAACGTTTAACTGCCGTTCAACGTATCAATATCATGTGCCTAATGTTATGTCATGTATCATTGGGCACTTTTGTGGGTTCGGTTCACTGAAATTCTTGAGCTTTTCTAGTTTGTATGTCTGTGAGTATCACATAGACTACACCACTGGATTTGAGTCTAGCAGCTTCAAGGTAGAAGCTGTTCCTCAGTCTAGTGATTCTACACTTAATGCTCTGCAACCTCCTTCCTGAGGGGAGCAGGGCAAAAAGTATGTGTTGGGTGAGTGGGTCCTTCATGGTGCAGGTGGCTCTCTTCCTGCATCTGGAGGTGTAGATAGCTGTGAAAGTGATGAGGCTGACTCTAACAGACTTCTGTGCAGCCTCCATGCCACACGTTGATGCTGGAGCACAGGATGCTCTCCACTGCACACCTGTAGGAGGTGAGGACTGAGCTTCCCAGACCAGCTCGACTCCAGCGCCCGAGGATTATGAGTACAGTATTAAATATGGAGTTTTCGCTGGTATTATATGCAGAAGAACTTCCGATAAGTAAAAAAGTAAAACCACAACATTGAGAGTCTTCACGTACCATCTTTGCTTACCAAAACACTCCCAAAACAAGCTACATTTAATGACTTTTGGTTGGGGTTTTCATCTCTTAACATCCCTGTAAGAACAATGTTAAGAACATACGGGAAACAAAATGTACCTGAAGATAAAAAAGTAAAGCAGACTTGGTGCCATCTTGCAGAAGGTAACATCAGTGTATCAGTGTGTCTTTATGGTATTTAAATGTTGAAATGACTAGAGAAAATCATACTACAAATTGGTAGAACCCAATATTGCACATTGATCATGGCGATGAAAAAGGTCTGTTGCCCCCCTTTTTTTTAAAGGTAATCTGCATTAAAGAACAACACTTGAATGGTTTTTATTAGTAAAAGATTTACGTTCTTATTTTCTTATTATTTAAAGTAGTTTAAGCTGTTTTTATTTCCAGCTCAGCTTCTAGCAAATGCTGCTGCTTTTCTCTTTAATTTTTTTTTTTTTTTTAGTTTCTAATGAGATGAGATCATGATTGTTGTTTCATATAGTTTAACACAATTTGTGTGTTCATGACCAGATGTCCAAAAACCAACATTTATACTGTAATACGTTTTTTCCCTGCACCTTATTTCATTCTTTAGAAGTAGGATCATATGTTCACCATATGAGGGCAGTGTTACATCAGGTGTTCATTTGAAAGACGTTTCATTTCAGTTGTTTTTTTTTTTTTTTTTAATTTATTTTATTTTATTCAAAGAGCAGAGATCATGGCTTTTTGTTTATTTTTTTAACAATTGCTTGTACTTTTCTGTACAAATACTGTATTCCAAACACATGTTTTACAGTGATCAATTATTTACCTGATAGCAAACAAAGGCACAGAAAATAAAGATTACAACACTGAAAATGAAAGCTTCGAAATCACGTTACACTTTTTAAGTGTTGGTCTCATGATTGCAAATGTATTATCTTCAAATGCTAATTACTGCAATTTTTCAGTACATCAGCTTGCTCCAAAGCAAACACCCTTTTTAACAGAAGTTCTGTTTCCTTTATTGAACATGATTTAGTTGACAAACAGAAGCATTATAGTACACTGAAAAGAGCCTACTATTGCTAAACAAGACATATGGACAGAATAAAAGCACAAAACTTATTATATTATGCACATCTGGACCCAGTTAAGCACCAAGTTCAAATTTTAAACATTTTCTCTGCACAACAGGTGGTACAGATGTTGTCAAAAACTTTCAATTTTATGTTAAACTTGTTTTTCTTTCTTTGTTTTGTGAGAAAATCTTAACCTTCCTAATGAAATGCATGGGATTTGATTGCTGTATTACTTTCTTTCAATGTTAAAACAAACAACACACAAAATAGTAAAACATTTACTGGCTTTAACAGTCAGGATTTTAATATGGGTGTAATGTGATGTTGGCTCAGAAATGTCAGTTAATCATTTCTTACTCTGTGTACTAAAATAGGCCCTTTGGCAGGAAGGAGCATGATTTTACATTAAGTCCATGGAGGTATTAAAACCCCAAAATTACTCAATTTATTTCTAAAGTGCAAGGTTAAACAAACTATTGTTATACAACTTTTAAATCTTTGATAGCAAAAAAAAAAAAAAAAAAAGTTTTGAAATGCAGAATAGAATTTAGTGAAACTCTGAAAATAACCATTGGATGGGCATTGTACATGGACTTTTTTATTTTATTTTTTCCTAATAGACTTTAAGGGCGGCTGTGGCTGATTGGTTAGAGCAGTTGTCCTCTAATGCAAGAGTTGGGGGTTCAAATCCACCAGCAGTCACATGCTAAAGTGTCCCTAGGCAAGACACTGAACTCCTCGTTGTCTCTGGTGTGTGTCCCATTGGTGTATGAATGTGATAAAGCTCTGATTATTCTCTTTAGAAAGATTTGTTCAATTAGCTTTGTATAGAAATAGTAGAGTGCTGTATGAATGGGTAAATGAGGGCACCAATTGTGTTGTAAAGTGCTTTGAGAGGCGCTAGACATAGTCCATTTCTCATTTAAACATATAACAACATTATTGCGCAGCCTGATTTTTTTACTGGTAGTGGCCATAGAGAGCACATTACTCCGGTTTTGGCCTCCCTGCACTGGCTACCCATTCACCTTCGGATCCAGTTCAAAATACTCATGTATGATTTTAAATCACTGAACAGTTCTGCCCCATCCTATCTCACTGATCTTCTGCAGCCATGTATTCCACCATGTTCACTGAGGTCAGCAGACCAGATGTTTCTTTCAGTTCCAGAAACCTGCCGTAAGCTCAGAGGTGACAGGGCTTTCTCTGTTGCAGGTCCAAGACTGTGGAATGAGTTGCCACTGCGTGTCAGGCAGGCTCCCACACTCACAGTCTTTAAGTCTCGCTTGAAAACCCACTTTTATTCCTATGCCTTTAACACGGTGTGATTTGTTTTGATCCTGTCTGTATTCTGCTATGTAGTTATTATCTGCTGCTATTTATATCTATATTTTTATTTTATGTTTTCCTGTCTGCTGTGCTTGTTTGTTTCTATTGTACAGCAAGTTGGTTGGCCTTGTTGCTGTTTTAAGCGCTCTATAAATAAATTGGTATGTTATGGTAACCCCTTTTTTTGCCCACAGCTGAAAGTGACGCTATTTAGTGCTTTCCTCTGTAGTTGTCTGCAGTTTTAACAAAATGTCACATGAAACAATAGGTGGAATTAAAAAAAAAAAAAAAAACTCTTGCAAAGTAATCACTGGATGTACCTCTATAACTGAGTAAAGTTTAGTCATCCCAATTCAAGATGACTGCCACAGCTGCATTAGCCAATGCTAAAAAATGGCTAATTTTAGAAATGGTAGTAGGTAGAAGTCATCCCTAAAACATATTCTGAGTGCTATAAATTGTACAAGATCTTTGCTTAAAACACTATCATTAACTTTTAAATCTTTGATAGCAAAAAAAAAAGTTTTGAAATGCAGAATAGAATTTAGTGAAACTCTGAAAATAACCATTGGATGGACATTCACGTCATGATCATTCGAAGTAAACCCAATTCAAGAAGGCTGCCGCGGCTAATCTACCTTAGCAAAGACGAAGAAATGTCTATAACAGTAAATTTTACCGATCTTGTGCTAATTTTGGTGTTGTAGTAGCTGGACGTCAGTTAGAAGACGCAAACCAAACCTTCTCCACCTGCTCCTTTCCAAGCTCCCAGAGTTGTTGGAGAATACGTTTGCCTGTCCTGGACGTAATCGTCAGGTACTCTTTATTTTCTGGGTGCAACGTCACAGAATATTGAGCTAAAACCAAAGACTGACAGAAGCGGGACAGCACCAGCAAAAACAGGCAATCTTTCTCATCCTGATTGAGGGGAATGACGCTTTCAAAGCCAGCAAGAACCGGTCGACCCACCTCAACAGGCTCAGGATGCTCAATCATCATGTACATTATGGTGATGGCGAGTTCATGGATGTAGTAGCCAGAGTTCATGTCTGAAAAATCAAGGATGCCAGAAATCTTGTGTCCACCACTACTATCATCTGGTTGCACAAGTATGTTGTGGTCGTTGAAGTCGCCATGGTTAATGCCTTAAAAAAAAATACAATAAATGTATTCCATCAGTCAAAAACAATCTCATGAGGAATATTTTGTTTGTATCAAGACTGGGAGTATGACCAGTACAGTGTGCATATGAAAGTGTTTAAAAACAACTACCGTAATATCAAAAGTTAAATACTGTATTTTTCACCAAATAAGTTGCAGCTTTTTGTATAAATTTGCAAGTCTTGCGACTTATACACCGAAGCGACTAATAAACATTTTTTCCCCATATTTATAACCCAATTTTTGGCTGAGATCTGCTGATTTCATTCATTCTGACATGGAAAATATTAAACATTACCATTTGCAGCCGCTAGAGGGGCCTTGAGCATTATGGCAAGCCAATTGTCTCATTTATAGGTAAAAGTGGCCATGACTGAGACACTTGGCTTGCCATAGAGACAACCTTCGTTTCGCTCCGGAACTCCTGGAGCAAACGTCAAATCAGCTGCATTTTGCCACGCCGCCCAGGCGAAATGCAGCTGATTTGACCATTAAAGTGCATTTATTAAGGGAATGTTCAACTGAGACACACCTTTGCTATACTATCGAGCAAACAAATAATTGTTTTTAAGTGTTGATCTTGTTAAATTCTTGTTTAAGTCCTCCTGTGAATGCTCCCGCGGCCGCCATATGGCAGCCAATCGATTTTTGGCACAACACTAGCTCACATTTCTGGGTGGTCAGCAATGACGCATAACAAATGCGATGCGTCAACGGTGATGCATAATACATGCGACTTATATGGCAAAGCAATTTTTTTATATTGTTTTCCACTTTATTAGATGTATTTGAACTGATGCGACTTATATGGCGTTGAGACGTGTATGGCAGAAAATATGGTAAAACTCACATTTGTGAAAGTTGGACCGTTTGGTTTCCACGGAGGTCTTGTAATGATGAATGACAGACTTCACAAGCTTCTGTAGAGGATCACCATCTAATACACTGAGGTATGACTCCAGAAGGACAACATTTGACAGACTCCATAAGAATTTCTCCCTCTGCAGAATGCTGAGATTTGGGTGTTCCATCTGAAAAGCAGCAACAACAAAAAAAGACTAAATACCATAAGAGAATAAACATTTCTTGTCAGTTGTGTACTATTATACAAATACTGTATTAGGAAGACAAATACTTAATCATAAACATAAACATTTCCATTAAAACAATGTTTGCCTATAACATCACTTGTTTTTTTCTAAACTGAAGTGAATGCAAAAGTCCCAAACCTTTTGAAAGATTTTGTCCATTCTAGCGGCCATCTTGCCAACTTCATATAGTAACTCAGGAGTTAAAGGAACCTTAGAGATGGTCACCCCTGGTGCATAAGTCAACAGCCGCACAAGGTACTTCTTACAGCCGTATCCACAGTCTGACAAAAGTAAATACAAATTTTACTATCACCACTAGTAAAGTCTCATGTATGAGCCAGTGTGTTCTGGTTTCACTCAAGAAGACATTTCTCATCACTGGAACACTTGAATATTAATATAACTGAGGATGTGAACCTGTGACTCTCAGCACAGTGATTTAAGCAACAGATTTACTTTTTTTTTTTTTGCCTTAAGGCTGGAGTTGTACCAGTACATACTGTAATAACAGTATATACGACTCCAACCTTAAGGCAAAATGTAAATGTGTAGTAACAGTATGTACTACTCATAATACTGTCATAATTTAGAAGAATGAAGACATATCCCACACTGAATTACAGATTTACACACTTCTCTGGATTAAAATATGATGATGCATCACCACATTGAAGTCAAATCACCAAATACAATAAATGTACTGTATATTTATACATTTGTATTTAAATCACATCACATACATTCTATGGAAGTGACTTGTCCAGACACGACCCCAAAAGGTTTTGTACATGTAAGTGCTGTGTTGGTCCTATGTATGGGTGGACAACAACAAAAAGCACATTCAAACTCCATCTGGAGATAATCTGTAAAGTTATTTTCATTAATTTTTTTTTTAGATGCAACCAGGTCTAATGTGGATGACAACACAGCAACAATGCCAAAACCAGGAAGATACAAGTGATGACAAGAATCAATGCTGCTGTGAAAGATAAAACGAGAGCAAATGTACAAAACTTAACCAAAGTTGTTAAACTGGAGACATTATGATAAGTAATTAAACTATGAGTGTATGTTGCAACAGTGATAAGGCAGATGGATCAGTGCTATTTAAACACATAAACTCAATCTGATCATCTGGAATAAAAATGACTGGTAATCCTTCAGCTCTGTTGTCAATAACATTATACTTTCAATCAGATTTATTCAAACTTCTCCCTGCTTTAGTGAATGAAAATACAAAATATTAATTGTTTTATTGCTCCATACCCATTTCTTCCAGACTCATGAGCTGTCCTGACTTGGTGGGAACGGCTGTTTGAGACGGAAGTCCATTCTGGTGGACAAAAGACATGGCGTACGTCTGCACCTCGACCAGGCTGGTGTTCTTACTGTCCTCCGAGTTCATGATCTTTAGGACGTACTCGCCACCCTCAATGGGTGCCACGTAGAAGTTCTGGTCATCGTAGCTGGGCAGAGATCGGATTTCTTGTGGGGTCAGGTCGAACAGCTTCTTCACCATCTCAGATACCTGAATGTTGGTCAACTTGGGCTTGGCATGCTTCAGGGACATGTTTGCTAAATAAACAGATACAATATAAAGGTTTAAGTAGAGTTATTACAAATTAGAATACAAATTTTAGGCATTTTTATACATAACATGAATAGTATTTTAAGAAATATGATTATTGCTTTACTATTGCTATTACTCATTTGTTAAAATTATTTGATTAGATCTGTCTTTAAGGATGTAACGTCCACTGTTCTTTTGCTAAACAATTTATCAATAAGATCAATAAATTAGTTTATTATTTGCAACGATTGCTCTATATAGAAGGTTTTTTTTTTAATAATTATTATTATTTTAATGGTAAAAATCACTGCAGCTCTAATCATGACTCCAGCTGGATGGTAAAAAGTTTTCAGAGCAAATTTACTTTGGAAATTTCCACGGTCGCATGCTCGATGCTTGCTGACGTTTCCAAAAAGCGATAACAAATAATAATGAGTAAAAAGACAAACAAAAGGGTCAAGCAGTGAAATGAGTCGCTCTGAAGAGAACATGCAAGAAACCTTACCGTTAATTTCCCAACAAAATACCCTGAGAAGCGTAGCTGCTGCACCACGTGACCACAGACATACGTCTACAGACAGATGTTATAGATCCCGCATTGCCTGCTGCGGCGCAGGAATTATAGCCGCCATCTTGGAGAGGTCGACCTTCTTGTTTGGTTAGAGCAGATGAGCAGAGGATGTTTCAGCACTGTGCAGCTTATTATTTCTGTTCAAATCGACGGACTGTTCACGTCAGGTCTCAGGGGATAACTTTTCACAAGTAAGATGAACATATTATTGTTTATATTTTGTGTGTGTATATATATAAATACATTATATATACAGTATATGTAGTATTTATACATATACAGTACTGTATATAATATATATACTGTATATACAGTACTGTATATAATATATACAGTATACTGTATGTATAATATTGTATA
>JARVGV010000861.1:15296104-15311921 GCA_031762435.1 Hypsolebias longignatus
AACCTTACACCTGACCGAGATGCCCAAACCTAAACTTAACCACCTTGCCCTTGTGCCTAAACCTAACCTTATACCTGACCCAGAGGACCAAACCTAAACTTAACCCCCTTACCGTTGTGCCTAAACCTAACCAAGACCTGAAATGTAACACGAGACCCTTTACTCTAAACCTAACCATGCAAAGCTATGTAGTGCTAAGCTAACAACGTAAATTTGAACGTACTAGGAGGTAGAGGAGGCACATTTCGGCCGCTACTTATGGGGCTGATAATAATTAATAACGGCCAATGAATGGCTGATAACATTAGAAGCCGGTGAATTTACTGAAAAAGCTTAAATTAGCATAAAACAAGCTTAATAATAGCTGAAATAGTAGAAAAGGCTGTAACTTGTAGAAATAAGATGAAAGGATCACAAGGAGCTGAAATTAGCATAAAGAAGTTTAAAAAAAAGCACAAAAATGTAGTAGAAATAATCTGAAAAGACCACAAAACCGCTGGGGGGAAAAAAAAAAAACTGCTGAAATTGGTTGAAAATAGAAAAAAAATTAATTTGCACAAAGAAGCTGAACCAGAATAAAATGTGAAAGGAGCAGTAAAAGGTTGTAAACAGATCTAAAGATATGAAGGATGTAAAATGAGCTCAATTAATTTTCTATGAGAAAAAAGTGGCAGAAAAGGCTAAATATTTCAAAAAGCTAAAGTTGCACCAATATCAAAAATCATAGCATGATTGTCCTGAAAAAGCTGAACGTTTTGATTTATGATTTGACGAAATAGCTTAAAAACTGAATCGCACCGAAAATTGTATGGAAGAAAAATGGATCACAATAGTGTGAACGCTTCATGAACATTCACACTATTGTGATCTGTGACCTTTGACCTTCAGAACTGCACTTTTATTGTCAATAAAACCACGTATGGAGCTTGAGATCCATATTTTTCTGCCAGATTGCAGCCACTTTCAGTCTTTATTTTTTGTCAATTGCTTGTCAACAAACTCGTGGGCAAACTGCAGAAATGTATATATAAAGTATATTTTGTGGGAGGGTTGATCGTTTTTGTGTCTTGTCGTCCTGCAGCATGGGGCAAAACACCGCTCCAGAGGTCCCATATACCTACCTTCACTTTACAGGTGTCGTATATGATCAACAGCCTGTAAAAGTTGTAAGCTCCTGCCGTCTTGACATCTACTTGTTCCCATTTGACATTCAGAACTGCACTTTTACCTTCAACTCTTACATACACGACAGTAAGAAACAATTCTTTTTACTCCTGGCTATAGACAGACTTGTGCAGTTTTTGTTATCTGATTTATTTATTTTTTATCTTAAACCTCTTCATCTGATCCTACTCATTTTAATGTCCTTTCAGTGGATGCCATACAACTAAATTCTGGAATTTCAGCAGAGGTCACACTTCAGATTTCAAAAGAGGCGATGTTGACCATGGGTGAATGGGAATTAGTTGGAATTGCATCAGACCTTGAAACGATCAGACCCATGGATGGATCTGCTTATCAGGAGCTTCATTTCTATGTAAGACCCTGAAATAATCTGTAACCATTAAAGTTTTCCATGTTACTCAGCTATACCCAGTGAAAACTATGTGGCCGCAACAAATACCTAACCTGTCAGATTAACCGTGCTCTGCATGTGTGTGTAACCTTGGCTGCAGATCTCGGTCCGCCGCCAACCTGTCATGTACGTTTTGAACCTCCTGATCCCCAGCTGTTTCCTCATCACAGTGGACCTCTTCAGTTTTATGCTGCCTGCACAAAACATTGACCGGTCCTTGTTCAAGATGACCCTGATCCTGGGCTACACCGTCTTCCTGCTCAGCACCAACGACCTGCTGCCCATCACTGGAAACACCATACCGCTCATAAGTCAGCTGACACCAACTCAACTCATTTATTTCCACTTTCTTGCTTCCTGTAGCCATTTTGTACCTTTACATTTTTGTCTGACTACAGATCCGTCTATAACAGGCCTAATCGTTCAACGAACTAAAAAGATGTTTGTAAGCAAAATTACATTAAAAAAACTGTCGTTGTCCCAGATGTATTCCTGTCGCTCTGCCTGTCCATGATGGTTACCAGTCTGCTGGAGACTGTCTTCATTACCAATCTTTTGTGTGGCTCTGCTCACTATACTCCACCTCCTCGCTGGATCAAGGTGTTGGTTCTTCATTTCTTGGGTTGTCTAGTTGGACTTCCTCCCAAACCCACCGAATTAGAAGACACTGTGATCCAAAATCCTGATGCACAAGGTTGTTCAGTTGTTTGTTGGTTTAATCAGCTGCATTGTCTTGATATAAACTGTTGGAAGTGTGATAGCCTCAGCCTTTTCTTCCTCTGCAGCAGAAATGAATGATTCTGTTCAAGTGGCCAAAGCGAACGAGACTTCAGAGCAGGAGGAGCCACTGAACGGAGACATGACGGTGCAGGTGTTGAAGGAGCTGAGCGAAGACCTCCAAGCCATTCACCATCAGGTCATACAAGAGCTAAAAGGAGGCCCCAGCTCCGAGGAGTGGGTCCAGGTCGGTCTCATCATCGACCGCCTGTTGTTCATCCTCTATATAATCTTAATAACAGTCAGCTTCATCACCATCATCATCATCTGGGTGAACTCTTACAACACCATTTGATTCATTTTTTTTTTTATTTTTAAAGCTCCATGTTCCATCTGGACTCTTCTTTGATGGCTTTTTTTTCCCCTTGAATTTAAAGTCACCTTGTTGGAAATTATAGCCAAACAGATTTGATTTGCACAACTTATCTGCAAGTTTCTACACAGATTGCTACAGGTAATAGATACGCGACAGAGAGAAAGCAAGCAGAATTATGTAATTTATTTCACAGTTTTCACGTGTTGAGTTGTTGCTTCACGTCACCTGCTCAGACCCTTAATGATAAGCCAAAGGAATGATCTTTAAAGCATCCACCAGAGGGTTTAGGTTTTTGATAAGCACTACCACATTTTTTATTTTATTTTTTCATTCAACCTTTATTTATTTAGGTTAGTCTCATTCAGTCACGCAGACTCATTTTCAATTTTCAAATGTTCAAAAACTTTATGTAATGGGCTTTAATGTCTGCTTAAAGAGATGAAGCATGTAGCGCTGACAATTTCTCAACTATTGGATGACATTTTATAGGTACCATATTTTCCGCCGTACACTTCGCATCGCCCTATAAGTCGCATCAGTCCAAATATGTCTAATAAAGCGGAAAAATCCATAAATATGTCGTTTCGCCGTGTACGTCACATCTATTATGCAACACCGCTGACGCATCGCGTTCGATACACGCCACCGCTGACGACCTGGAAATGTGGGCCGGTGTTGTGCCAAAAATCAATTGGCTGCCAAATGGTGGCCGCGGAAGCGTGCACGGGAGGACTTTAACAAGAATTTAACAAGATTAACACTTAAAAATAATCATTTGTTTGCTCAAAATTATAGTAAATGTGTGTCTCTGTCTATCTTTTGCTTAATAAATGCACTTTGATGGTCAAATCAGCTGCATTTTCAAAAGATGATTTGTGGAAGCAGGCACGCACAGAGGGATGTGTCACCTTTCTTCAAACTTTAACTAGATAACCACCAAAAAAAAAAAACAATTATTTGTTTGCTCAACATTATAGCAAAGGTGTGTCTCAGTTGAACTTTTACTTAATAAATATACATCAGTGGTCAAATTAACTGCATTTCGCCGGAGTGGAGCAGCGAAATGAAGCTCATTTGACGGTTGCTCCAAGCGAGCTGAATGAAGGTGGTATTCTATGGCAAGCTGATTGTGTCATTAATAGCCACTTTTACCTATTGCATGATACAATGGCATACCATTTGACTCGAGTGCCATCTAGTGACTGAAAATGGTAGTGTTCAATATTTTCAGTCAGAATGAATGACAACAGTCATATCTCAGCCAAAATCTGGTTTATAAATGTGTGTGTGGGGGGGGGTGGGGAATCCATATATACGTTGCTTTGGTGTAAGTCGCAGGGCATACAAATTTTGCAAAAATTTGCAACTGGTATGTTTAGTATTACTCCCCCCAGAATATGTACTTAGTTTACATCAGTCTTCATCAGATCCTGTACATTTACCTCGCTAAATTAAGCTTTACCAGTTTAGCTTTACCAGTTTAGCTTTTGTTTTCTCGTCATGTTTTATTGTCTGAGGCCTTTATGGTTAGAAGTTTGATTCACTGTGAGCTTGCCTCCTGCATGCCTGCTTTTGGGTCCTGCTATAACAAGTGCAAAGATGGCTTTTAGTCGTAAAATTATAACAATGATTATAAATCATAGTCAAACTGCAGGTCATTTCATGAGCTTTCAAAATATAATGTTTATTTAAATATCTAGCTAAATTATATAATATGCTGTCATCTTGGTATAGACTTGTCTCATCTTGCTTTTATATAAAAGACAAAATGTGTTAAAATTGGTGAATTAATTCAAAAACTACTGACTGAACCACACAAACATTTATGGATGTCTTTTTGGGATCATTTAATGTACCACATATTTGTTTCATTTAACACAAAATAAAGTTTTCCGCTCAAGATTTGTGTCTTTCTTCATTTGTATGTATTGGTTATACAATATGTGCGTTTATATCTGATTCAAGTTCATTTCACATCGGAGTCTATATATGTGTTGGATCAAAAACAGCATTAAATTATAAGAATGATTCAGCGGCACAGAGGAGGCTCCCACAGCTGAAGGTGTTAAAAAAATATAATGGGTGAGCTGGTATTGAAGGTGTGAAACAACAAGTTCACTGATCCGCTGCTTGTGTTGATCTCCCTCTTGTGTGTGTGTGTTTTTTTTTAATTATTATTATTAATATTATTCATGAGAACAGTGTGCGCTCATGTGGATGGAAACAGTCTATTTGGAGTATGAAAGTCCAGAATCATCTTAGTCCATTAAAAACCAAAAGGTTTCAATTTAATCCAGAAAACTGAAGGTTTATTTGACTATATTTGAGTGAACTGTGTGTGAGTAACGATGTACTAGTATAAAACTTGGTATTTTCAGAAGTTGTAATTCCTACAAAACTAATTAACACATTTTAGTGATTTGGGAGTGTTTGACTTTGATTTCTGCTCAGATAGTTATTTGATGCAACAACAGACCAGTAGTAGCTTTGGTTAGGCTGGAAGTGTGTCCCACAAGAGTTAATGTCCAGGTTTTTATGCATGTGTTTATGCGTGTGCACGTAGTTTGAACAGAGGCTTTTTAATGCCGATTGAGGTTGTGGAAATTATTTCACTCGTCCCAGTCTGCACCATGATTCCATCCCTGCAGAGTTTCAGCTTCTCCTCCGGGTTACTCTTCATGTCAGGTAATAATACACAATTTATTTTTTATTCTTTGTATGATGGCAGCTATCTTTTTTTTTTAACACAGATTATTTAGGGATTAAATGATCTTTCTAGAACAAAAAAAAAAAGATGTTTTAGTCACAGTTTTGATATGAAGAACGCGTCACGTTTATTAACTTACAGGATTTGTCAGTGTTAACATGTGCACAGTTTAATGTTGAACTTATTTAAAGCTGCATTAAAATCAGCCTGGTTGTTTTAGCATTATAAACTAAATTCAAGCTGAAATAAAATGTTTTAATGAACCTGCTCTTTCTGGACAGTGTCTGTATGTTTCAGTAAGCTGGTTTGTAAAGAAAGCCAAAGCGGTCCAAGCTACGAGTCGGTGCAGGCCGTGTTCGACCTCCAGCCCTTCAGGCCAGTTGTGAACCTGAGCAGCCCCACCATCACCAACCTCTCCTTCACCCTGTACGCCGTCCTCGGGGTGGTGAGCTTCTTTCGTGGAGAACGTCAAGCGTCTCGTTACAGAACGATTCGTGCTGACATGAATATCATCTGTATGTTTTTGTGTTTCAGAATGAAAAAGCTCAGATACTTACCACCTTCTTGTGGCTGAGGCTGGTTAGTTGCACACAAGGACAATTCAGAAACAAAACCTTTGACTTAAAATATGTTGTGTTGGAAGTTTTACAGTAAATTGTTTGTTTCTAACTTGCTGCAGTTCTGGCACAATGAGTTCTTGGAGTGGGACCCTGATGAATGTGAGGGAGTCACCAGGATTTCTCTTCCTGTGAAGGAGCTGTGGACTCCTGACATCATTGTTTATGAGTTGTAAGTTATCCAACACAAGTTATTTTTCAAACATGCGTGATTGCTTGACCACTGAGTGCATTAATGCTGAGCATCCTTTTGCTTTTATTTATTTTATTTTATTTTATTCGGCAAACTAACTGTCTTTTAACTTCTGTCTTAGTGTGAACTCTTCTTTGTGGTTTAATCTAATGCATTAATTGCAACAGCTTTTTTATTATCTGAGCCAAATCAACAATTGACAAGTTTCAAACCCATTTGAGCTGCAGTTGTAAATGTTTATCTTTGTCTGACATAAGTTTGTCTTATGCATTTTATTTAATGCTCTGTGGGTTCATTACATTGTTGTTGTTTGTTTTTTGTTTGTTTGTTTGTTTTTTCAGCAAACTGAATCTTGTAATGAGCAGAGTTTTTTATTTATTTTAGTTTTGCGTGGTGGTGTAGCTCCTAATCTGACAAACAGTGGTGGATTACAATATGCTGCGTTCTAGGTGAGGTAGATTTAGTTTGTGTGATTCTGTTTTTTGCCAGAAAATTATGACCCTTTTATGACTTCAGTGATGTTTCAACGCGCCCTAATGAGGAACATCCTCTGTGCACTGTGGCTATTTCTATCAGGCATGTCCTGAATAAAAAGCAAGAAAATATAATCTAAATTGGACCAAATTACTGAAAGCTGACACATCATCAATACATTGATTTGGCTATTATTGACTCTTTAGTTAGATGAGAGAAAGTTTGACTAATAATAAAAATACTTTGTAAAAAAAAAAAAAAACTTATGTAAAGCTTGTGATACAGGAACTGTGATGTTGTCTTCCTTCGGGTGTTGCACGGCACCACTGGGGGGTTCATCTGAAATGTTACCAGTGCTGTAGGGAGATAAACAACTAGCTGGTGCAGATGCAGATCTGCAAAAACAAGGATGACACTTTCTGCATGAGTCAGAGCCGCTAACATTACTGAGACCAGACGAAGTCCCTTATGTAACGTTTAAAATCAGGTGCACATCCTGGAGCTCTAACAGCTTTTACAGAAGCTGAGAGGTTCTGAGCCTGCGGCCCAGCTGCACCCTCAGGTGACACGTACATACTGTGGACATATTCGTCCTCATGGACAGTTACAGTTGCAACCTGATATCAGAAAAAACAATAAACAGCCATGTTGTACTAGATACTATGACAGCTTGTACGTTAAAGATGTTGCAAACCCTCACGTGGAAAAGAGGATGAGAGCGAAGAGCTTGAGAATTAGCTGTGCACAATTTCCCAGACTCAAGAAAGCAAAGAGACGAACAGGAACAAAACAGAGACGATGAACGTTTCCAGTGGAAAGAAACTTGCTATTCCAAAAAATTAAAGGCAGAACTGTGACTTCATCGGATTTTTTTCTGAAGTACTCTCTTTGTTTCCCGTCGTTCTTTTGCGCCCTGGTCCATGCACCCTCCCAAGCGTGGACGACGACGTCTCCCAGGCCTGTCCATACGTTTACGTCAACCACACAGGTCACATTCGCTGGGACAGGATGCTGCGTCTCGTCTCGGCCTGCAACCTGGAGATCTTCAGTTTTCCTTTCGACGTGCAGAACTGCACGTTTACATTTGGCTCTTACATGCACACCAGTAAGAAAAGCTCCCTTTCTATTTGCACAGTCACAAAAACTGTCAAGCTGCTGACTGGATGAGACAATGAGGATACAAGCTTGACTAGAAAATTAGAAAACAAGAACAACAACTAAAAGGAAAGATTGGATATCTTTCTTTGAGCTAACTTGTGAATTTAGTCTATAGAATCTCCTGTTGCACGTTTCTGCTCATGCTCTTATTCTTGTTCACAGTACGTGATGTGAGGCTCAGTCCAGCCCTGTCCTTCAGTGAGATGTCGAGAAACTCAAAGCAATACCTGGAAGCCAGTGGGGAGTGGGAGCTGGTCGACATCATGGGAGAATCTTCCATTCTGCAGTTTGGGATAGACGAGTGGGACATCATCACCTTCTGGGTCGGATAAACTTGCTTTTACTGAGTTCATAACATTTAGAAGGAAATTAAATTTCACACATGTTATGTTAGAATTACAATTAAAATAAACCTTTGTAGGGGAGGAAAAAAATCTCTGAGGGAGGATACAAAGATGTAATGATGATTTTACTAAAGTGCGTGACTTGCTATGATCAGGAGTTCTGTATTGTGGTAGCTGATCCGGTCGTGTACGACTATCGATGTTAGTTCCTGTAGTTTTCTAAGAGCGCACGTTGGACTTCTCTCAACTTATGTTGGTGAGATAAACATGAAACTTTGTCCTAGCCTGTTAGCTTAACCCAGCTAAACTCACTCAGTAGGGGAGTGGTGGTGCAGAGGTTAGAGAAGGTGATGGGAAGGTCGCTGGTTAGACTTCTTGGAGCGACAATATCAAAATATGGGTGGAAAAGGTGAAGCACCCACATATGCCTCCACCCTCATTTGCCCCACTCTGGGCCCTTGAGCAAGACTCATAACCCCCACCATCTGCTCCCAAACAGGTCTATTGGAAAAAAAAAGTCCTCGTAACTCAATGACTTAATGAGACTACTGTTAAAATAAAGGTTAAATAAAAAATAAACACAGGACAGGAGCAGCATAGGTTAAGTTCAAATTTAGCTTGGTGCTTGGCAAAAAAAAAAAATGAATAAAACAAAGAACATAACATTTTTTATTACAAAAAACATCAATACAGAATACATCCAAGAGAATACTGGGTAGTTAACTTACTTGAGATGAGGTACCTGGTATGTAATGGGGTATGTACCTGGTCAGTACCATTCTGGTACTTAACTGGTATCAGCCAAAGTACCTACGTGATGCTTGCAGGGCTCATACCTGATCAAGGTTCACTGTTCACTGTTAAAGGTGACTTTATTGTCATTCGCATCACATTTGGTACATGAGGTGGAACAAAACTTTGTACTCAAGGTCCCACTAAAAACAGCAATAATATAAACTATTTAAAAAGAAAACAGTAGACAAGGATCTAAGATATATGCTAAAGAATAATAATTTAATATAACAGTGTACTAAACAGCAGCCTGAACATGAGTCTGTTGTGAGCAGATGAGTAGGACTATAGCAGCTTATGGGTAAGAAATCAGCAGCATAAATAATCCATACTGGGCTATAGTTTGTACACAAAAAATTGACAATTTTTATTAAAAAAAAAAAAAAACAAAAAAAGCTCCAAAACTGGCTTCTCTGAACTAAACAAACCTACTCAGAAACATCCCATAGATTAGAGATAACACAGATTGTTGCAGTTATCTTGTCAGGTATTTAATCTCTGGAGTTGCTACAAACCAAAGCTGCAGCTCAAAGAGAGAGAATGAGGTCAACTAACAAAATGTGTGTTCTTCTGGCGTCCATCAGGTGGTGATAAGGCGGAGTCCGGTGCTCTATGTGGTCAACCTGCTGATCCCCAGCTCCTTCCTCATGCTTATCGACATCCTGTCCTTCTACCTACCCCCCCACAGCGTCGACCGCGCCTCCTTCAAAATGACCCTCATCCTAGGTTACACCGTCTTCCTGCTCATCATGAACGACCTGCTGCCCAGCACAGCCAACGGCACTCCCATCATCGGTAATGTGAGGTCACTCTAACAGCAACACAAAGCACTGAGTGAAGTGAGACAGTCATGTCAGTAAATCTTTCCTTAATAATGCTCATTTTACTGCTTTCATAAGCCATCTTTTTTTATTCTAGGTATCTATTTCTCAGTGTGTCTGGCTCTCATGGTCATTAGTCTTCTGGAGACGGTCATCATTACCAACGTCCTTCATCACAGCTCCATGAAGTATCAGGAAATTCCAAACTGGGTTCGAATCGTTATCCTCAAGCATATAGCCAACCTGATCTGTTACCGCTGGCCTGAAGATGTTCGGCCGACTCATAAAACACAGGAGGATAAACCTGAGAGCCCAAACGGCACCACCAGCCCATGGGTCATCCAGCCAGTCAGCCAGGGCCCTGACAGGCACACAGCCTGCAATGGAGCTTATCAGACAAGTAATTAAAATCTTATTTTTTTTAACATTCTTTAACTTTTAGTAAGATAGTGTCGCCAGTAATGTTTAAATTCTTGTTTTCTGTGACCATCCAAATCTCTGAAATGACTTCAAATGTAAGCGATCAGAATCAGAGACCATTATTTGACATCTATTTTAGATTTATGAGGATTGAAACGGTTCCACTTTGTTAATTTAGGCTTGATTAGCGATACGTTATGTAAACAGGAGGTATTTCTTGCCATTTAAAAGGTTTCTCAAAGGGTGTCATTTTCAGAAAAGCTTTTGTTGTCATTGATACAGTTTATAAAATGAACAACCAGCACTACCGTATTTTTCGGACTATAAGGCACACCGGGTTATAAGGTGCGTTAAACAAAACAAAACAGTCAGATAAGTCAAACTTTATTCAACTCGTTTACAATAGCCACGTAAAATTGGTTTGAGGTCGGTAAGTACAACCAGAATTCATACATAAGGCGCACCTGATTATGAGGCTCACTGTCGATTTTTGAACAAATTTAAGCGTTTAAGTGAGCCTTATACGTCGAAAAACACGGTATTCTGTTGGTTGTTGTTTTGTTTTGTTTTTTCTCCTCACACAATCCTGTACAAATCTTTGGCATTGTAAACACAGAGCTTAGAACATCTTTTTGTAAAAATGCTAATTAAATCTGCAGACACATCACAAAGCCTCAAATATGATGCAGACTTGGTTTTTCCATGTTTATATTGTTGATTTTTAATTGATGCCTTTAAATGTACTTTAAAATAAATTCACTAAAGGTGTCTGGTCAGTATTAGTTAACACGTTACTTCAGTTTAAATGTGGTTTAAATGGGCGACAAACAGAACCACAAAACTGTTGTGGGAACGGAGTAGTTCCAGCCTGTTTTGATGCAGCTCAGTATAAATCTCCTCTACCAGGTCCAGTTTCTGTGCCGGAGCTGCAGCAGATCTGCCAGTACCTGAGGGATCTTCGTTCTCACCTTATCTCCATGCAGAAGGAGAACGAGCTGCAGGACCAGTGGTGTCACGTGGGATACGTCCTCGACCACCTGCTTTTCCGTATCTACCTGCTACTGATCACCTGCTACGCCATGGTCATCATCACCATGTGGTGCATCTGGATCAGCCAGAGCTAAAAAAATAAAATAAATAAAACGAAAAAGTAAATGTCTAACTTAATGAACATACAGGAACAAAACAAGTATTTTATTTTTATTATGATTGTTGTCATTTCTCTGCCAGAATGTTGTCAAGATCTGGAGGATGGATCAATATTTTTCATTCAACCTTTATTTAGGCAGGTTAATCTTTACTATGGATCTGGTTTATTTACAGCTTCTTTTGCAAGTCTACAAATATTCAGCTTACATTTAAAATGTATTTTATTTTGTTTTATTTAAAAAAGACAAAGTCCAGTATTTGATTAAGCTATTGATGTTTCCTGTTTTACACATATAAGTTATAAATGAACCTAACAAACAGGTTTATATTCCTTTACTGGGAACATGTTGGGCTAAATGTACATCATCTTGTAATTGTTGTGTGCTTTATGCTCTGGTTTTGAAGAACAAGTAACAAGAGGTTTAATTTATAAAAAATAAAATAAAAAAAGTAGCAGTGCATGAAGCAGTGTCACATTTTTTATTGTTTTTATAGTTTTGTATTGTTTCATAATAATTAGTATTATTATTTGGGCTCAGTGTGGGTTCACATTCAGAATGGGAATCAATGGTCAATGGAACGAACAAGAAGAAAAGATTAAGGAATAAAAGTATTTTTGAAAATAAATTACCGTAATTTTTGGACTATAAGGTGCACTTAAAATCTTTTAATTTTTCTCAAAAATTGACAGTGAGCCTTAGAATCCGGTGCGCCTCATGTATTAATTCTGGTTGTGCTCACTGACCTCGAACCAATTTTATGTGGTACAACTGAACAATGTTGACAGTTATTGTGCATGAGTTAAATAAAGTTTCACTTATCTGATCATTTTATTTTGCTTAATGCGCCTTATAATATGGTGTGCCTTATAGTCCAAAAATACGGTAAATTGTACAAGTATGTTAAGACGCGTCTGCTGTTTAGGTTGGGGTACCTGCACATAAAAAGTTTTTAGTTTTTTGATTTGTTTATTTCTTTATTCATTTTATAAAATCAATACATAACAATAAACACGTGATCTCATGACAAAAAAGTTGCTTAACTCATTAAATCTTAATTTAAATTTTAAATATTTCTTCTAAAATAATGTGAATAATTAAAAACAGTGTTATAGAGCAGCTCAGCAAATTTTTGTCAATACAAATACAGTATACCAAACAAACATCTTAGGAACCGGTTGCAAATCCAAACACGGTTCATGCACATCAAGGTTTTTCAAGTGAGTATTTCAGCTTCACATAATTTTAAAAAGGCTCAGATGACAAAGTCAATATTAGTCGGTGGAAGAGGTGACACTTCCTCATGAAGTCAAGTGATGACAGCAGAACATCTTCACATGAAGAGTCAGAGACTTTTGATCATCAACATCCAGAGACACTTTTGAAAATGAAGGTTTCACTGAGGACGAAAATGGCAGAAATCAAACTTTTTGAGCTCACGATCTGTTTGATGATACTTCGTGGTAAGACAAAAAAATTCATCGCATTTTGTTTATTACTAAACTTGTTCTTTTAACTTTTATGTGTCTAAAAGAAATATAGTAAAGAGCTAAATTGATGTTTTGACCCTTTTCTTTAGTAAAACAAGAACTTGTCATCTATACATATACAGTACAGTATACAGTGTATATATATATATATATATATATATATATATATATATATATATCTCAGAGGTGCTTTGGTGACACCAGCTACAAAACTGCTGTAAATTTGCCCCACCGTCTATTAACGATGACCTGGTAATCAATATTAATTTGTTTAAATACTGTTTGTTGGAGTTGTTGTTTAATTTAATTGTTCTGTTCATCATTTTGAATTTGAAGGCTCTTCAGCAGCGTTGAACTGCAGCAGCCCGACTCCCACCTCCTTATTTCAAGAGCTTGAGAAGGAGCTTTTCTCCAAAAATCTGATCCGTCCTGTTTCAAGATTTGAAGATTCAGTGAACATAACCCTCCGCATCACTGTGCTTGGGATTTTAGGCGTGGTGAGTTTCTACAAATTATCAACCTCACCTCTAAAAAAGAAGTGTGCTCAAGATATTTTTGTTTATTCCATTTCTTTTTTTTCCTGCCAGTTTGACTTCTGGATGTTAACACTTTTTGTAACTAGATTATGTTCGGATGAGAAGGTAAATTCAATGGCCACTGGGGTTGAAATTATAAAGCTAAAATATCTAATCATTTTTAACATTTACTGTATATTGCTATTTTTACAACTCAAGATAAATGAAAGGACCAGATTCATGGGGCGGGGTGGGGGGTAGTTTCTTTAAATAATAAAAACAATGAACTATGCAGACCTTTGTAATTTTTTAATTGCCGAAATATTAATTGCATATAGAGCTAAAGCATAAAGTTAGAGTGAGTATGCTGTACTAGTTCCAGTATTCACATACGTATTTGGAAAAGGAATGACAGGAAAACCACTAAAACCAGTCCTTTTTGTTGTTGTATAACAACCAATAAAATTCAGTTTTATCTTCGTTTTGGTCAAAGATGCACGTGGCTCAGAGCTGCAGGGTGCAGGCCCCTGATTTAGAAAGATAAATTTACAACCTATTAATGTCATTTTTAAAAAGTCATGTAGCTCTTCAGGCGACAATAAACAATTTTAAAGCTGGTACAAAGCAGCAGAAAAATATTTCTCCAGGTAAATTTATTTTCAGACACCTTAATGCATGTTTTTAACTAGACAATATTTATCATTTCATAATTCCTCTGATTAATTTTTCATTATTGTCTTGTTCACAGGATGAAAAAGAACAAACCATGACAACAGTCTTGTGGCAAACAATGGTAGGTTATTGTCATATTGTTATGATGACATTATTGCCAAAACAGTGTTTAGTTTAATATTTTTTATAGACAGAAACAAATGTATTAGACTGCAACACCTCAGTTAAAACAACTTTGCACTGAGCTTCACCTCACGGCGGTGTTGTTTGGTGTTCTGGAGGAGTGGAACATCGCAGGACTGAGCTGGGATGAGCAGAAATGCGGAACAGCAAGAGTCTCTGTGCCTCGAGAGAAGCTTTGGGCTCCAGATGTTGTGATCTCAGAGATGTGAGTTTAATCATGCGGCTGTTTTTAGTGGCTTAACTTGTAACTTAGTGAGAAAAGAGCAAATGTGCTTTATGTATTGTGAATATTTGGAACCATAAAATGTTCTAAAAGTTGAATGACATATTGAACTTGCTCAATCTCTAAATGAAAGTTTGAAAATTGCATCATTTTAATTCCAGTGTTGATGAGGACAAGACTCCCAAACCTCCTTATGTCTACCTCTACAACACGGGTCGTGTTTTTGATGATCGACCGGTCAGGGTGGTCAGCTCCTGCCAGTTAGGAATCTACAATTTCCCCTTTGACATCCAAAACTGCTCGCTGACCTTCGGATCATATCTACACTTTGGTGAGGTTTAAAACAAAATTATCTCATTTTTTCTCCAATAGTTGCTTTTTTTTTACTTGTTGCATTCGAATTACACCAAAATCTGATCAGATTTCACTGCGTTCTACATATTTCTGTGACTACTAAATATACTTCATTTAAATGAGCCAAACTGTGCTAATGAATGCGTCTGAAGATACAGACATCAAGATGTTTCTTGGAAACACGACGGGTGAGGTCCTGCAGGAGTCCCGAGATCATATGGAGTTCAGCGGAGAGTGGGAGCTCTCAAAAATCATTGTGAATGCATCCACGCTGGAGCTAAAAGTGGGGAAATACTCTCAGATCACATACTTTGTGAGTTGGATCACTTTCATGTTTTTCTATGAGCTGGTAAAACAGATTTGTTGTGTTTTATTCTCAAGCAACAGAAAGCACAGCCTCAAGTTAGTCAAAAGAAATATGGAAAGTTAAACAAATCTGCACGTTTTGTTCTCCCTCGGTGCCTCCTTGAAATTCAGCATGAGGTCAAACAGCATGAGTGAAACAAGTCTGAGTTTAAATGTTCATTTCTTTCCTGTTTGCCTTCTGGAGCTCATCATACGACGCAGACCGACCCCGTACGTGGTGAACCTGCTGCTTCCCAGCTGCTTCCTCATCACCGTGGACCTCTTCAGCTTCCTGCTGCCTCCGCAGAGCACTGACCGCTCCTCCTTCAAGATGACCCTCATCCTGGGCTACACCGTCTTCCTGATCATCATGAACGACCTGCTGCCCACCACCGGGGAGACGACGCCTCTCATCAGTGAGTGGCACCCCCAGATTTAGCGTCTCCGCTTCGTGTTTAGAGTGTGTGTTTCCGAAGGAGGTGACATCTCCAGGTCAGTAAAGCAGACGCAAGAAAACAAAACATGAAGGTCATAAAGAGAAGAGACAACATACAAGAAAGAAACAAATGAGCAGAGACAAATACTATACTGTACATGTAAATATATACACACACACGTTCATTCAACCTTTATTTAAACAGATAAGTCACATTGAGCCTCAAAGACTCATTTACAAGTGAGATCTGTTGGAC
>JARVGV010000861.1:15313285-15325493 GCA_031762435.1 Hypsolebias longignatus
CAAGTTCAGATCTCACTGACGGAACACTGCAAGTAATAATGTCCTGAGAGCGCACGCTGTAGCTGCACTCACGCAGTAACATGTAGGAGATGTATGAAGGCAGCAGACCGAGAAATGATTTAAAGATGGACCGTGTTTCAGTCAGCTGCAGAGTGTGTGTAATCTGAACCAAATTACTCATAATGGATTAAATCTGTGCTCTAATAGCCGAAATGTAATACAGTATATCCAATAATGATAAATCTGGTAAAGGCCAAATAAATAAAGGGGAAAAGGCACATACTGGATGTGTTGATTGTAACGATCAAGCTGCCTCTAATGTTTCTTTACATTTAGTTGTTCAGCTTTTGTAATCCAGTTTCCATCCCTTAAAGCCAGATTGTCTCCTGTCACAAGTTCATAAATTCATAAAAACTATTTTCCTGTTTTTGATAGATTCAACAACAAATACCACCAAGACCATCTCAGGGGAGCCAACGGTTTTGAGTGATGCAAACCCAGCAGAGGCTCCTCTCCAGCCTGCGGCCCTCCCGGAGCCGGCCCTGGATGAGCTGAAGCAGCTGAGCAGAGACCTCCAGGCCATCCGTCTACAGATGGACAAATACTTCCAGAGCTCCAAAGACTCAGAGGAATGGGAAATGATCGGGATAATAATCGACCGCGTGCTGTTCGGTTTGTACATCCTCTTCATCGTCGTGAGCTTCATCACCATCACGGGGATTTGGATCTGGAATAACACTTTTGCTGCATGATTTAACAGGACCGCCATCTTTGTGCCCAAGTTCTTCATTTTGTTTATATAGAGCTGATCCACAAGAGAGCTCATTTTAATTACAGTTATATAAAGTATATTTTCATTCAATTAAATTTGTGTTTGCAATTTAATTAGTTCAAAAAGCAAGATATGAAATTTGTTTTAATTTTTTTCTGCATATTAAAAAAAAAATGTAATGCAACTTAGATTATATAAAATGCGTAAGAGATTTTAAAAGAAATGTTTCCGATGCTTTTGTTTTCCGTGACACCAAAACGCCTCACTGTCAGAACCATTCTCGTAGATTTAAACGCTGCTGGTTTCCAACTAAAATCCAGTCAATAATAAGCTGAGGCAAACATGAAAATGTGACATGACAGTGAAAAAGTGCAAATAAACACTAGAGTCATGCATGTTCTCATGCGGCGTGAAGTAACACAACAGTAAAAAACAGCTTTACTGTTAATTTCTGCTTTATGTTTCATGGCCTACAGATGGAATAGATGAGGAATAGAAAATAAAGTACACATCCTCTGTTTAAATTCTTTACTATGGTTAAGGAAAAAACAAAACTGAAGCCATTGTTTTTAAAAGCGTGTCAAACTCAAGGCCCGGGGGCCAAATGTGGCCCTTGTTGGCATCTTATCTGGCCCCCAAGGTGATATTCTAAATGAAAAATACTTTTATCGCTTTCATTTTTTCAGTGATCTTTGATTATGGTGTCAAAAGTGCAACATAGAACATCCATTTAGACTAATCTAACTCTTGCTGAGGAACCTGCAACCAAAAAAAGATGTTTGAATCTAACTTGAGTTAATGTCGATCCTGAAACTGGCCCTTCGTTTGAAAAATATTTTTAATTTTGGCCCCATTTTGTGAGTTTGACACCCCTGTACAAGATTTGTCAACAGAATTAGGATTACTAATTCATCTTACTTGCACCGTTACATTCTACCATGTATGTTGTTGTTTACTATTTCTTTTTCACGTTTTGCTACATTATTTTTGAACCGTTATTGCGTGCTTTAGTATTTCTTGTTTTTTTGAGCAAATCAGTTCTGTTCATCCTGAAAATTTCATTGCACCGTTGATCTTGTGTTAACCTGCATATGACAAATTAAACACAAGAGCAACTGCGTTGTGTGAACGTGTTAGTGCATCGGGACATTTAACAAGGTTTTGGAGGGTTTAGTAGCTTTACGCCTGAGGAAAGAAGCCGTTTGCTGTTTGTTTTAGTTTTGAACAAGTTCTCTCCGATGGCATTTGTCCAGATGATTCAAGTTTTGGAGCAGAGTTTCAGTCTAAACAAAAACACAGAACCAAGTAAGAATTGTTTTGTTTTGTTGCACTAAGTAATTATTTACCATTAACCATAGACAGAACCAATGTTTTTATGATGCTTTAAAAAAAAAAAAAAAAGGTTGTCATTGAATTTATGTAACAAAAACGGCTATACGTAAATATTGTAATATTTTATCAGAATGCCTGTTTACAATGTATATCTCATGATTTGTCTGAATTGTTTAGTAAAACTGCTCCATTTATTAAAAATCGCTACACATTATTGCCACTAGATGGCAGAACTGTACACAAAATGCTTTTCGCTGGGTAAAATAGTCATTTCCTGTAAAAAAAAAAAACAAAAAAAAAAACTTATTAAATAGTTAAAATTTTATGTTTTTCCAGTCTATTATCTGATGAATAAAAATATTTAAGCACAACTCAATTATATAACAGTCTTGCCAGTCATTTATTATCAAGATAATTACATAGTCAAAGCAAATTAAGATATAATTAACATTTTTAATAATAAACATTCTGTAGTGCACTTTAAACTTCATCTCTCCTCATTAAAGGCAGTTTGAAAACAAAAAAGCTGAGAAGAGTTGTTTTTTTTTTAGCTGAGCTGGATGGATTTTAGTTCAGGAGACGGCCATCGTTAATATTCATCCCATAACAATTCATGTATAGCAGTAATAATAACCCTTACAGACACATCGTGGAGCTTGTGGTTAATACATGAAGTTCTTAACAATTTAACCAATCAGTGATTTTACCTAGTTTTATCCACAACTCTTTTTTTTAATACAATAAAAGAACTGATTAGACATGTGTTAGTCAACCTCAATATCATCCGAAATAAACTTTTCCCAATGACAAATGAGCTGCAGCAGGAAAATACTAATCTAAACTGGTCCAGTAGTAACCACACGAAACAAATCTGAACGCTCAAAAGGATTGAAAGTGCAAGAAAAGGAAATGTATGTTTAGGAACGTGTAGCAAATGAAACCTCACGGCCTCCTTCTAAGTACCATGCAGAGAGGTGGTGACGATATTTTAAAATGTCCAGCTCCGATTTTAAATAATTAGCAGAAAGTCTGTGGAAAACCGTTGCATGAGTGAATCTGCTGGTGGAAACAAAAAATACAGATTCCAAAAAGGGTCGACTTCAGCTGCAATAATGGACAGAAACCCCTCTCAGTGCTGCATAACACGATGACAGAAGCATCTTTACAGAAACAATACATTTCAAGGTGAAAGGTCAAAGTTCATGTTCTTAAAACGAACATCTAAAAGGACGACATCACTTCAACCGAAACGCACGAGATCAGTGCAACGAACCAGAAACTGTTAGTCCAGAACGTATAAATCAGCTTGGAGCTGCGAGGACAGCAGGTAGACAGGAGCATGCGTGCACACACATGCACGCACACCCAGCAGCACAAAATGGGAGTGCTTGCAGTTTCATTTCAAATACTTGCAACACCGATTCTGAAGCCTCTTCCTGAAATCCAGTCCCGCAAACTCAGCATTTTTCTGACACTCCGAGACTTCTCCCATTTGTTCATTGGTCACAAAGGCACACACATGGGTCTAAAACAGCTTCAAAGGAAGCACAAGTAGCAAAAGAAGAAGTCCAGGTAATACGTTCTGAGTGTTCAAACTACAAGATATTTGGCAGGATTAATCAAACGCAGAATCAGTCAAACCCTGAAAGAACGTTTAGGCTTTCAGTGTCGTTCTTTTTCAAAACAATACCCTCCTGCCACCTTAGCTCACAGAAACTAGCTTCAACTAAACGTTCAGATCATTCTGTAGCTGCTGTGGCAACGGAGAGGCATCAAACGTTCACAACTGCCTGAGCAAATGTTCTTTTTTTTTTTTTTGGGACGGACGAGTTCAGCACACGACATACAAGTGCTGATGAGTTCATGGACGTCTTTGGCTCGTTAAGCTGCAAAAAGGGTAGCATCAAAAAACTGTGCAAGGCAGCATGTTTTACCGTTCACACATTATCAAACAGAGCAGAGCAGGCAACGTTATAAAAGAATGATGCAACACTGCTGAAGTTAGGGGGAAAGTTAGTTAAAGATGGTTAGTTTTAAACCTAATCTTTAAATAAGTTGTTTTTTTTTTTTAATGGGATCAAATGGATTCGTAAGCATCTGTACAAAAAAAAACTTGATTGATTGATCAATAACATGTTAGTGCATAACTCTTTTATATTAAAAATACAGTTGCTTTAGAAAAGTTACAAACTAAGGAGGTAAATAAACCCGACTTCTGTGCGATACTCAGTTCATGAGCCAGGCAGGACGCATTTTCAACCTAAAGTGCACGTTTTAAAAAAGCGCTTGAAGAAAATCAAGCACATTTCTGTGAAGCGATGCAGTACAACATCTGGAAACCTGGTTAAAAGCAGCCGTTTGCAGTGGACGCCGTCAGCCAGGAAGTACAATCGTTGTCGTGTTGTGCTGCTCCTCTTTCCTGAGGTTGCCATGTCGGCGGCGTTAGTCCCCACCCCCCTCGTCCTCCTGTTCCTCCATGTTTTTCCGTGCCATCCTCTCTCTTCGCTCCGCCAGCCGCCGACATCGAGGGCAGTCTTTACCTGTCCGGAAGCAGCTGCGATGGTAGCAGGCGTGGCAATCTGAAAATAATAATAATAATAATTTATGACAAACTCTGAGTGTTTATCAGAAGCAAAGTGTTCCAGTTTGCAAGTGATAACGTGACAGCAGTAAACCTGTTTTATCAGTTTGCAGACAAGGAGGCGTGTTGCTCGAGCAGAGCAGCCAATCACGAGGAGTCCTGAGGCAGGACGGGGGAGGAGGAGTATAAAAGGCAGAGAGATGACACCCAGGACGCAGGTGGAGGAGAGCAGATCATATCTGAGGCTCAAAGCGCAACGTAAACGCGTCCAGACCCGTCCTATTTACCCACAACACACCAAGAGCTTCAGCCTCTGCACTATTTAAAATGCACCTTTTTACTAATTCATTAATAAATGATGAAGACGGATTGATGAAATGAAAGGCAATTTAAAATAAATGTTTTCAAAATGTGTTTATTTCATGTTCAAATGAAGGTGAATCTTAGACTTTAAAAAAAAAAAGATATTAAAAAACTACAAGACAAAAATGACAATCTCACAAATCTCTACATGACGTTCGTCCTTCAACAAGAACAAATACAAATAAAATCAAAATAAAACTAAACAACTACTCTTTGAACTCGGAGACAAGCAGCCCTTTAATAAACACCTCCAGCAGCTCAGGTGCAACAAGAAATGACTGGAAACCAAAATCCAAAATGAAACGGACGACCGACGCAAACTGAAAAAGGTAAACGTTTGCAGGTGACGCGCCTCTTCATCATTTAGCAGCAGAGCAGCAGCCACGAAGCTCACAAAACAAGGAAGTTACATCACCGGCAGAACCAAAACCAAGACAAGAACCACCGAAAAATATCAAGCCACCACCAGCTGTGCAACACAAACCAACACCGAAGGACTTCCAGGAGTTAGAAAGAAGTAGTATCTCACCACAAATTGATCGAGATACGATGGAAAAAAGAACTAAAAGCCATTTTGAAGACCCCAACACTAACAGTTTAACTGCAGTTTTAATAATTTTGCGTTTGTGTGGATGAAAAAATTAAAAGGTAACACTTTGATTAGGAAGTTTTAAATAGTAGGAAGACTTGTTTTTTCAGCAGAGAGCCCATTTCCCCGTTTGTGCTCAGCAGATCTACTGCAAATTTACATTCAAAAGTCAAAACAAGAGCGGGAAGTATTGAAGTTATCTATAAAAATAAAACTATTTTTAAATGTTACAAAGAAATAGAACATAAAACAGTTAAAATTCCTTATAGATTTACTAATATACTTGTAAATCTCCAAACAGGACTAAAAATATGCACAAAAATGTTTTAAAAACAGGAAAACTTTAAGGAAAGATATATTTTCTGAAATATAATTTAAATTGTTGAGAAATGGTTTTTCTTCTTGTTATAGAGGCTTAATGAGTTTTCCTCCTGGCCCCCAGCTCCCTCAGTACAATCACTTCTGCCATCATTCTCTCTGTCTCCCCATCTTCACTACACCTCTTCTCCCCCTCTTCTCTCCCTCATCTTCCTGCCTCGGCTTTCTCTCCGGGCTTTGCGGGTTTTATTCATTCTCCAGTTGGGCCGTGCTGCACCTACTGGATGCACTCGGTCTTCCTCAGTTTTCATCTCACTGTTCCCGTTGCTTTCACTGCTCTGTCCGTCCTCCTCTCCCCTGCTCCACTTTTTGGAGAACGCCGCCGTCAGCTGATGAGGTGTTGGTAACTTCACGGCTGCAACTTGTTCGGGCTGCAACGTTTCACCGTCAGCCCCCGACTGAGCTTTCTGTTCCTCCTCTGTCCTCCCTCCTTTCTCCGATGACCTTTTTATGAATTCTTCCTTTGCAGATTCCTCTTTCGGTTCCGTTTCGCTTTCATCTTCCTTTTCTAGTTTAGAGAAACCCCTGACTCGACTCGCCAACACCGTCCTACGTCCACTCCCCTCTTGCCCTACTTTGTCTAAACTCTCACGGCTGCTGCAGGTGTCGTCACTCCTGTCGTGTTTTATGGCGTTTTTCTTAAATCTGCCTCCTTTCAGAACCGTTAATAAATTGAAATGTTCCCTTTTTGGATGTTTATCTCCACTTTCCCTGTGATTATTCTTTTCCTTGCTGTGCACATGTAGATCATCTCCCCCCTCTTCTGGTTGCACCTTCTCCTCCCTCTGTGACTCTGAGCTCCCCGACATCTCCTGTTCGTCCTCGTCAACTTTAATCCAAGGAACTGCATAATTAGCTTTCCCAGCAGTTTGACGCACCCCCCCTTTATCTAAGCTCAG
Organism: Hypsolebias longignatus; assembly: GCA_031762435.1. NCBI lineage: Eukaryota > Metazoa > Chordata > Actinopteri > Cyprinodontiformes > Rivulidae > Hypsolebias > Hypsolebias longignatus. The sequence goes on from JARVGV010000861.1 coordinate 15,320,200, forward strand.
ATCGTCGGAGTCTCTCCACTCTTCCTCCCACGTTCCATCCTCCTGGTCTGATCCGAGCTGTATGTCCTCCTCCCCACCCTCCCCTTCCTCCCTGTCTCTTTGGAGGATCTTTGCCAGCCTACGAGGGTTGGAGATCTTCCAGTTTTTCCACTCAAGTAGGAAGGAAATGTGAGCGGAGGGGGCTCTTGTTGAGGGCTCACCTTCGCAGCGCTGGCACTTGCTCAGCTGGAAGGGGAAGATGATGTCTTTGTCGTTGCCGCAGAACTCGCACACAAAGCCCTTCGCTTGGCACAGCTGGACAGAAAAAATATACATCAGCAAGGTTTCAGGGTTGAAGCCCACTTGATTCTGTGTTTAATTAGAACAATAAAAGTCACTGCAGAGGAACTGAAAAGAACCACAGCGGTTATCTTACCACACATTTAGCCACGTGCACGGTGCCCAGCTTGAGCAGCTCTTTCATTCGGGACGCCAGTTCTCCGTTGCGCACGGCAGTGAGATCGTTGAGAGAGAAGAGGTGGAGGTCCTCGGTCAGGTGGCCTGGCAGGCTGTCGAACTGGTCGAGCACCCTGATGAACAAAATAAAGCGAACTGTTGACGACCTAAACACGACAGCATCGTGTTACGGATGAAGGCAAAATATGAGCTTACTCTTTGGAGAAGCGACAGGTCTTGAAGAGATTTTTCATGTGGAACAGCTGCTCCCTCAAAACCTGAACAACAAATTGAAAACAAACCTCCTTATTACATTAGTGACTACCAAAAAAATTAAAAATACACACAAAGAGAAGCAAATGATGAAGATATTTTCTGACGTTCATGCATTTCATGTGGAGGACAATGGAATGACATCTAGTGACCTACCATATTTTTCGCCCTATAAGTCACATTTTGCATAATTTACATGCCCTGTGACTTATAGGCCGAAGCAACATATTTATGGATTTATCTTCATATTTATAAACTAATTTTTGGCTGAGATATGACCATTTTCATTCATTCTGACTGAAAAAAAATTTAACACTACTATTTTCAGCCACTAGATGGCACTTGAGTAGTAGGGCATGCCGTTGTGTCATGTAATAGGTAAAAGTGGCTATAATGACAAATTCAAAAAAGGTCAAGACAAAAACAACTAGACTTTATTTATTATACTTTATTGTTTTTGTCTTGAACTTTTTGAATTTACCATGTCTGGATGACTGAGACTCTTCACCAGCTATTAATGACACAATTGGCTTGCCAAACACTGCCATCTTTGTTCTTCTTGCTGCCTGGAGCAACCGTCAAATCAGCTTCATTTTGCTGCACCACCCCAGCGAAATGCAGCTAATTTGACCATCAAAGTGCATTTATTAAGAAAAAGTTCAACTGAGACACACCTTTACTATAAAGTTGAGCAAACAACTAATTGTTTTAGGTGTTTATATTGATAAATTTCAAAGAAACAAACAGCAACTCATCCTTCTGCACATTTCTACTTCCACATATCGGCTTTTGAAATACAGCTGATTTGACCATCAAAGTGCATAAGCAAAAGTTAGACTGAGACACACCTTTGAGACACACCTTTGCTATAACGATGAGCAAACAATTGTTTTTAGGTGGTTATCCCTTGTTACGTTTCGATGAAACGACCAGCAGCTTGTCCCTCTGCGCATGCGTGCCCATTTCCGCGAATTGGGTTTTGAAATTCAGCTGATTTGATCGTCGAAGTACATTTATTAAGCAAAAGCTAGACTGAGACACACCTTTAATATAATTTTGAGCAAACAAATACCGGTAATTGTTTTTAAGTGTTAATCTTGTTAAAGTCCTCTCGTGCAGCCAATCGATTTTTGGCACAACACCGGCCCACATTTCTGGGTCGTCAGCGGTGATGGATAACAAACGCGACGCATCAGCGGTGATGCATAATAGATTAGACATATACGGTACTGTGAAGCGACATTCTTATGGATTTTCCCACTTTACACTTTATTAAGACCTATTTGGACTGATGTGATTAATAGGGCAGAGCGACGTGTACGGTGAAAAATACGGTACTGTACGTTGTAAATTGCATCCAAACATTCACCAACACCCATGAAACAAAAATGCTGTAAAGCCAGTTTCATGTACTCTTTGTTGGTTACATGGCAGAGGATCAAAAGACAAAGTACAGAAACCCAAAACTGTCTTTCAGTATGGATACAAGCCTGTACAATTTTAAAAAGCACTTTCAACATCATCACATAAACTGTCTACATGACAAATATACTTTATTGCTTGCTGGAGGCTGCCTCAACCGGTTTATATTCTGCACATACAACCTGCTTTAATGGGTAGTTAATTGCAGTTCCTCAATGTTTACAAAGTTGATATTCCTCAAAGCAGAGCTGGTCTCAAAGCGTCCATAACAAACAGATGTGGTCACTGCTGAGTCAGTAAAAATGCTATGATTATTTGAAAGCAGACTGAATTCGCAGCACAACACGGGAGGACTTTGTTTAAGAAGGCTAAAAATTCAGCCTCTCTGCCAGCTGACTGAGGCGAACAGGCCCAGCAAGTTGTTGCAACTCCTCTTCAGCAATAACTCTGTTATATTTGTACCTACAGTCATCAAAACATTTGCTGCCGCAGCATCAAAGCTCACCCTGACGGACTCCAGGGCCTTGATCTTCTTGTACAAGCCGCTGTTGATGTCACTGGGGTTGAAAAGCGGATCTCCAGCTATCTTGCTCAGCAGGTCCCGGGCAAAGTTGCTGACGTAGTACTTGCTGAAGTCCCACTTTCTGAGCACTCGGCCGGGAACAACCGCCTGGGCGTTTTCATGGCAACACTGGCAGAAGTACCGGCCGAGGTACTCGCAGTAACGCAGCCGCTTGATGTAGTCTGAGGAAAGGGCAGAAACAAAAGTGTGTGGTGTGTGTGGGGGGGTGGGGGGGACTTAAACTATCGGAAATTTAAAATATGAATAAAACAATTAAGCACCTTATGACGGCATTTAAACCCACTGGGGGAATATTTAGACTACACTGGGCTGAAAACATTTTTAAACTCAAGTCTATTACAGTTGCAAGATCCAAGCATTAAAAAAAATTCAGAAACAGGAACTGAAACTGTACAAACTGTTTTCAGAGTTGGACACCGGTTAAACAACGCTGCATTTTCAAATTAAAGATTTTAAGAATACATGTATCTTTTTTCCGCCGGCTCTTCAGATACCTGGGTCAATGCGAATGCCACAACCTGCACAGCGGTAGTTCTGCTTAGCGATAATCATCTTCCTCCTGAAAAGAAAACCAACGTTTTATCACATGAAAAACAAAAACAGTCTTTCTACGTTTATTAATAGAAAAGTGACTTTATGAGAACAGGCAAAAGAGTCTCAGAGTAAGTGTTGATGAAAAATTATATATCAACCCTGAAAAAATTAAACAATACTGTATACAAATATCTGGAATAATTTAACTGAAAACAAACATTTAAAGACAAATTATAAAACAAATGTTTCTTGGTGTTTTATTGTGTGTACTGTTGATAAATACATATTATAAGCAACAAATAGCTATTTTACTTGACTGATTGTGCCTTTTTAGAAACCATCTCTTGAAATCCAGGAGTAATTTGGTGCCAAATCAAATCAAGTCCTGACGAGCTTTGAAGCAAAAATGCATAAACTTTATACATTTTTCCCTTACAACCAAAAGGACGGGTGGAGTTATCAAAATACGCAGCTTCTTGAGACATTTACATGTTTTAATAAAAATGATGCAACAGCACATGAGCAGCAGAAAAAACATGTATATCTTTTTTTTTATACATGGGAAACAAACAGTGAGGACAGATAAAAACACATTTTCCACTCACTTTGGGGCAGGATGAATGTTGAAGATGATCTGTGGGCGAGGCGGCGCCCACTCGAGGTTGCCTCGGACTCGAATCCTCAACTTGTAGATGTCCGCGTGTTCGCCGTCATCGGGGGAGATTGGCAGAGAATCGGGAATGGGAAGCAACTGTGGAACAACAATAATAAACATTACATCTGGCAACTGCCAAGCAGCTTGGTGAAAAAAGATCAACTGTTGGATCAATTATTAGAAAATGGAAGAAGCTAAACATGACTGTCAATCTCTCTCGGACTGGGGCTCCATTCAAGATCTCACCTCATGGCGTATCAATGATCCTAAGAAAGGTGAGGAATCAGCCCAGAACTACATGGGAGGAGCTGGTCAATGACCTGAATACAGCTGGCACCACTGTTTCCAAGGTTACTGTGGGTAATACACTAAGACGTCATAGTTTAAAATCATGCACGGCACGGAAGTTGCCCCTGCTTAAATCAGCACACGTCCAGGCCCGTCTTGAGTTTGTCCATGACCATTTGAATGATCCAGAGGAGTCATGTGAGAAAGTTCTGTGGTCAGATGAGACCAAAATAGAACTTCTTGGTCTTAATTACAATCGCCATGTTTGGAGGAATAAAGAATGATGAGTATTGAGTACCATCCCCAAAACACCATCCCTACTGTGAAGCATGGAGGTGGAAGCATCATGCTTTGGGGTGTTTTTCTGTACATGGGGCAGGACGACTGCACTGTATTAAGGAGAGGATGACCGGGGCCATGTATTGAGATTTTGGGGAACTGCCTCCTTCCCTCAGTTAAAGCATTGAAGATGGGTCGTGGCTGGGTCTTCAACATGACAATGACCTGAAGCACACAGCCAGGAGAACCAAGGAGTGGCTCCACAAGAAGCATATCAAGGTTCTGGAGGGGCCTAGCCAGTCTCCAGACCTAAACCCTATAGAAAATATTTAGAGGGAGCTCAAACTCCATGTTTCTCAGCGACAGACAGAAACCTGGCTGATCTAGAGAAGATCTGTGTGGAGGAATGGTCCAAAATCCTGCTGCTGCAGTGTGTGCAAACGTTTGACCTCTGTAACTGCAAACAAAGGCTACTATACCAAATATTAACACTGATTTTCACAGGTGTTCAAATACTTATTTACAGCAGTAACACACAAATAAATTACTTTAAAAAATCATACATTGTGATTTAATCTAAAAAATAAAAAATCCGGACATCACAACTTATGCTTTTTTTTTTATCACTTAGTTCAAATAGACTAATCGACTAGTCGATTCTGGGACATCTCACGAGTTTTGATATTTCACGTAGACTAGTAACACCCCCCCACCCACCCACCCACCCACCCACCACCGTGCTGTTCCCAACCTTATTCCACCCACGCCACGTGGTGGATTAAATAAAATAAGGCTAAGCACAGCGGGCGGTGCACCCGCTGTTCT
>JARVGV010000861.1:15332649-15344595 GCA_031762435.1 Hypsolebias longignatus
TAGCCAGGTCTCTCTTGTAAATGAGTCCTCGAGGCTCAATGAGATTAACCTGTCTAAATAAAGGTTGAATGAATGAAAGAAAGTCCAATTTCTCAGATACTCATGGAAATAATGAAATAATGACCACCTTGTTGGTCAAAAAGCAAATTATTTCACCGCATCAAAGAAAACAAGTTAAGTTAGACAAAACTTAGAGACAAAAACCTTTTTAAGGTACGACCCTCTGAACATCTGAATCAGAACAAAAAAGTAAAAAAATAATAAAAATAATAAAAAAAAAACGAATAAAGAGAATTTATTTTGAGCCTACTCTTGTTAGTGAAGCTTTCCTCGCTTGTGTGATGGGATCTAGCTGCGTTGGTGTTTGTAGGTTTGTGGTTTCGGGCGACAGTATCTCGCAGGGAGAAGTTGGACGTGGCGAGTCTGCGGTTCAGAGAGTCTCCTCCAGGAGTCGTGTCAGCGTTCCTCCAGGCCCCAACGGATCCCGGCAGAACGCACAGGCTCTGGCTCTTCAACAGACCCGCACATAGTGAACCCTTCAGAGGGGACAGCTGGGGACGCAAAACAGAGAAGTGACTTGATGTTTCACAGGCAGCATTCAAGACTTGACATCGACGATGACATTTTTAAAAACAAACACACAAAAGTGTGTAAAACCCACCCCGAATGTGTCCACTTGGGCCAGCAGTTTGGGGTTATTCTGCTCCACTGCTTCTAAACACTGAAACATGGCCGTCACATGAGGCTCACTCAGGAGGAAGGAATCATCTAAAACACAAGAGAAAGTGAACAGAAATCACATGAAATACTTTGGAATAGGAAACAAAAAGGCCTGTGTGTGATTTGTCATTTTCTTCCTGGATTACTAATCTAATACTCACCATTATAAAATTTAAGTGCATTTCCTCGATGTCTGAGCAGCGGTTTGAGCTGAGCTGAGAGCATGTGAACTTGTAAGCTATGAAGCAGCCAGCGCTCGGCCTTGTAGCCTTCCCCAGCGCTCTGTACCCCACTGCCCAGCACTGGCTGCAGGTGTCTGAACTGAAGACGGACAGAAAGACAACAGAGACGTGACGAAAACAACAAAAAGAATTAGAAAGAATCAGACAAGTTCTAACAATTATCCGAGGATTAACAGGTAAACTAAGAGAGTTTGGCAGCACCATTTAAAATGACAAAAAGCAACGCAGTAGCCAAAGGGCATCATATGATCCTTACATCACAGTTACATAACAGCTGAGCGCTGGCTGCAGTCTGTCAGCACAGCAAGGATCAGGATAATTACAGCCCACAACTGTTGTTGAAAGAAAATCCTGCTAAATCTTGACAGAGCACATTGTGACTCAAAGGTGAGTGCTCTCACTGTCCAACATTCTTGCATCAGAAATGAAAAACACATGTGGCAAACAGCAGATAAAAACAATTTATATAAAAAGACTGTGTTAAACTGATCATTTATTTATTTCAGTTTTAATGATGTGCATTATTTTACTCATTCACGAAAAATGGTTTATTGAGACACAGGAGGGCTCTTGTTTCATCTTTATGAATGCAAAAACTTTTAACTTATTTATTTTTATTCCATGAGACACGTCCTGCAGCCTTGTACATTTATAGCTCTTAGTTCAACGAGAGATAACAACAAAGCAAAAACTATGTTTTCTACGCTGAAAGTTCAGTGGCTACTGAGCTACTGAAATGTTTGAAATGGTGCATTTACTCAGAATTGAGAGATGCTGTGAGACTAAAACTAACGAGCAAATTTAAAACTGGAGCTAAACACAAACAGTAAAATTATGTAAATTAACATATAGTCGTTTCTCTTTTTAAACAAAATTATTATCTAATAGTGCAGTAACTTTTATGGAAAAGTAAGCCATCTTCCCCAAAACAAATATTTAATCATATCAACAACAAACTGATACATACAGCTGGAATATTAAAGTCACAATTTTAACTTCACAAAATAATAAACACAAAATTACGAGTGACAAAATTGCTCATTTTATTGTAGTGTGTAATTAATGCATCATACAACTAAAACAGTGCAGCATGCATATCTAATTTCACGTGTACAGTATCATGTACACTGATCCTTTTGCCACAATCCTGCATGCTTGAAATGCTTCACTGCGTCAACACAACTGGTTGAAAATGCCATTTCATTAACTGGCTAAACTTGCTGCAATCTGCTGAGGTAATTTATCTACTTGAATCATGTGTGACGGAGCAGGAAACATCTAAAGCATGCAGAACAACGTGCTCTAAAGACTGCGGTAAAATGTTTTGAATTCCAACAGCGTCAAAATGCTTTGAAATAATCCAAGCAACAAGAGTGGGAAGAGTTAATAACTTCCTTTTGACAGTGGACTGTACCTGTTCAACATGTGAAGCAAGGTGGGGGCTGACGTATCGAACACACCAAACAAAGGGCCAGTAGTCGCGTCGCTTGAAGTACACCTGCAACAGAAAGTCAGCTGCCTGTACGCCCATTTATAACCAAAAACAATCAAGATTTTACAAACAAAAAGGGGACTTATTAAAACTTAAGATTATTAGAATGTTAACGTTTAATTAGTCTGAAGTAAGGGATCATTTTTGACCATGTGCATAAAAACAGATTTGTTTGTAATCAATAAAACATGGTGCAATACTGTATATGGTTTAATAGTTGGAGTGAGGACAGAGGATGCAGAGGACAGAGTGAAATTGAGGAGGATGACTCGCTGTGGCGACCCCTGAAGAGGGAAAAGCCGAAAGAAGAAGAAGCTAATACGGTTTGAGAAACAAATAGTCAGTGATGAGAACGTGAGCAGCTCATCTTGAGGAAAAACAAAAAAAAAAGTGCAACAGTGTGTGAGCCTTTACCTGCTCGTTCTTCAGTCCATGGCTGAGGATGTTGTTCATGTCCTTGTGCAGACGCTGCAAGCCACCATAACGCGACCATACATTGGGGTTATTGGTGGACAAAAGACCCTCCACCGTGGTCTTTAAGCTAGACAGCAGCTTCCAGTGTTCCCTCCTGAACACAATCAGGAAGGCAGAGACGGGAAACAATGAGTAAGAAAGTTTTTTTTATGTTTTTGTCAGCAGAGTGATTGCATGAATCAAAACATTTCCCAACGAAGCTCTGAAAATCCACTCCTCAGCAATTTATCGACTAACCAGGAATGCTGACAATCAAAGTCAGCAGCATCAATGTGTCCTATCATATGAATGCGCTGCCCACTGTTACATTTGAAATAATTACAAACGATAAGACTGAACTTTGGCTAAACAAAACCAAAATGATAACAAGTCACATCAGAGCCGTAGAGTGATTACTTACATTCTTTTGTACCCTATCAGAACAGAGGTCAAACTACAAAATCTGGTAAGCTAATTACAAGTAGTGAGTGTGCACAAGGACACATGTATGAGCACAGGCCTGAATCTGCAGTGGGAAAGAGCCACTAATCAAAACACATCTTTAAATCGGTTTAAAGTTAGATATTCTTTGTATTGTGCAATGCAGGCTGCATTCAGGTAACAATGAGTCTCTCAAAAAGATTCAACACTGTGTGTACTTGTTTGTAAGCTTTAGTTCTTCTTAAACCCCAAGACAGATTTGTTTACACCAACAGCACACTTATGCTAATGTTCAACTATATGCTAAATTGTCTGTGAAATGGGGTAAAGCAAATAGTGACTAAATATCAGAGTATTGCAGAGACAGGAAAACATTACTGTACTGTATTTGACAGCTAGCGTTAGCTGTTAGCATAGTTGGTATTTACTACGAGATAAAACTAATAATAAATGTTCGCGTGGTTACAAAGATGTATTTCGATTAAATTCAACTGAACTTGAAATAACTATAAATAATTTAACATCCGATAAAGCTCGAAAGTGCCAGTACTCATGACATGTCAAGTTTTTAGCCTAGCCTAGCCTAGCGTCTCAGCTAGCAGCTCTTATTTTTCCTCAGTTCTTAGTTTCATCTTTTTTTTAATCTAATTTCTTCATTTGATTTAGAAGCGGGTTCTTAATTGTGTTTTTTAGTTGTTTTTTTTAATACTGTTTATTAATGGAGAGCCATTAACCCGGGGGTTAATGAGCCCTCGGCTGCTGTCACCTACCTGAGCTCCTCAGCCTCTCCCTCCGCCGCAACGTCCATGTCCTCCGGGACGAACCGATTTCCTAACACGGCTGCCAGTTTTCCAGCCAACCCCTTTAAAATACTGTGTCCAAATTAGTTTGATCTAAAAAGTAGGGTTGCTGGAAAAAGTCTCCTGGACTTTCAACCTTCCGCCATGGCCCCGCTGTCCGAGCCGTGAATCAAAACAGCGAAGGCCGCATCAGCAGCTGAACGTCAGAAAGTGGGCGGTGGACGCCGCTCTGTCCGCTTTTAAACTACAGCACAGCCCTAAAGATTAAATAAAACTTCAACTATTATATACGATAATAAATGCAATCGATTTGAGTGCGTTTTCCTCCGCAATCAGTAAATGAAGGTGAGCAGTAAAGCCCAAGCCGCTGGCGTTATAATTTCCACATGGATGTGCTGCCACCTGCTGGTCAATACTTGTACTGTTGCAACCTGTTCAAATGTTCCAAAGCCTAATTTATAAAACAAACAAAAATAAATAAAACAACAAAATTGAGCAACAATGAACAATAGAAACATACATATGCAAATATAATTAATTAAAATAAGATAGTGCCAGACAAGAATGCATGGGGTGGAGGAAAAGCATTTTTACATCATTGTTTATTTTCTTTAGAGGCATGGTGCGTTTAAGGCCCTCATTGCAAACTATGAAAACAAAATTAAAAACGGTTGCCTTAATTACATCAATGAGTGCAGCATGAAAGCATTTACGTCAGAGGTGTTCCAGTCAGATATATCAATATAAAATTCTGAAATGTATAAATATAAACAAAGTACTTTTATACAAATATTTTCTAAGAGGAATTGTGTATCATAACATCGAAATTGACTGACTTCTTGATCCCAAATTGCTCCCTCATGGACATTGCCACTGTTAACTCATTTTCAGTCACTGTGGCTCTTTCTGTTGGTAAACAAACTAATATGCTACTTGGCAGCCAACGCCAAATTTACTTATAAATTCTTAATTTAAGGTCACATTAATAACCATTGATGTGAGAGGATTTTGTTTCTTATTTTATGATTTTTATTTTTATCGGTTCGAAAACATTGCAGAGAGTGCCTTCAACCCTTAAAAATAACACTTTGGACTTTGATTCTTTCACTCAAAAACAAAAAATGATCAAATTAATTAACTTTTTTTTAATTTTCTGTAGCAAAGTCTACCAAAAATAAATAAATAAATAAATAAAAACCATTTGATTCTGAAGCATGGATGTACTTCTACTTTTTGATCACAAGAGGGCGTCATTCACTTGAGTTGTGTAAATACACATACTGTACAATGGGCCTGGTGTGCCAGTTTAACTTCAACTGTGAACTTTGTAAGAAGGGGTAGATGACTAATGGGTTGTGTTTGTCACTGCACAAAAGTACACAAACACATAAATAATGTCAGCAGCAGAAATAACAGCCTGAATGGATTAAAACTTATTTGCGAGAATATTACAAACAAGCTTTTATTAGGTGATTCCTTGGAATACTGTACTTCACAGTCACTACTCAGGAAATGTGTCAAAAAAATTTGACGCTGTGACTTATCATTCTTGAGTTTGTTATCTAATTCTTTGGGCTTCAATATAAAAATGCTATGACACATTAGAAAAATAATTTTATGTGTCTACTAGATGTTTTACACCCATGTACAATAAAAAACAGTGACGTATGGCTAATGTGTTTAACAAGTCCTGACTTTTGTCACGTACTTAAAAAAGCTCCAGGGGTCAGAATGTGTCAGGACACGTCAACAGTAAAGGTATGGGGAGGGAGGAAACCTTGATTTATTCTTGTCTTTATTCTTTTCTTTTCACTCCTCATTCATAACGTGGACTTTACAGAACCACAGTGACGTTTTAAAACACTCCCCCGTTCTTACCCAACTCCACTGGTGTGTGTGACTCACGGCTGCTGCATGAACACGCTTGAGCTGTGGAAAGTATGTGAATAGGAAGAGCTGTCAATGACGCAAAGCCTTGTTGATCCAGTTTGCAACAACGGCGGGGCTATTTGGAGCATAAAGTTGATCTTGGAGTTTGCTCTTTAACGTTGTCCTCAGGTGCAGTCAGAACGGGGCCCAGCACGGGCTGACGTATTTCATCACTTTTGTGTGGATTCTGCAGCCCGAGTTTGACTAACAATGCAGAGCTGGTTCAGTTTCACACTTGGACTCAACCTGGTGTACTTGACCTAATTCTGGGGCGTTATGCACACACCTTACATACGATGATTTTTCTCTTCCTGGCCTCCTGGGATAAAGTTTTTCACAAACCGCTGCTTGGTGAGAAAGAAGAAAAAAAAAACACTCTAGCTTGGAGAAATTTGTGAACATGCTACCTTTTTTCCTCAATACTTAACTCTCTGTCGTCTTTCTTGCTTTCTTGGCTGATGGTTGCCTGAGGCTCTCTCTGTTGGAGGTTCCTTCCTCTCAGTGTTAAACTGACACAAAGAGCCTGATCAGAGGAAATGACTGACTCTCCGGTTGCATGTAAACCGAATGCCGTCGTGTAAACGAGGATTTTATTTCATTTTTTTTCCTCCAATCGACGTCCGAAAAACTCTGCGTTTCCCCCCCGGTCGTGTCCGTGTAAAGGAGGTCTGAGTTTCACTCCTGTGTCAAGATGTGATCTGTTCAGAACTAAGTCCATCGAGCTTATGATAATTTAAATATGGTTCATAAGCTTTCCTAAATCTTATGTCACATATCATCCATCCATCCATCCATCCATCCATCCATCCATCCATCCATCCATCCATCTTCTGCTTGTTCCAAAGTCAGGTCATAGGGGCAGCACTTTGAGCAGGAAGGCCCAGACATCTCTTTCCACAGCTGCCTCTTCCAGCTCTTCTGGGCGGATTTCAAGGTGTTCACAAGCCAGTAGAGAGACAGTCTCTCCAGCATGTCCTGGGTCTTCCCTGGGGTCTCCTCCCAGTCGGACATGCTTGAAGCACCTTCCTAGGGAGGCTCATGAAGAGCATCCTTACCAGATGCCCAAACCACCTCAGCTGGCTCCTTTTGGTGTAGAGGAGCAGTGGTTCTACTCCAAGTCTCTCCTGATAACTGAACTTCTCTAAGGGAGAGTCCAGCTGCCAGTACCCTGCGGAGGAAACTCTTTTCAACCTCCTGCATCCATGATCTCATTCTTTCAGTCACTACCCAGAGTTTGTGACCATGTGAAGGTAGGAACGTAGACTGGCGGGTAAACAGAGAGCTTTGCCTTACAGCTCAGCTCCCTCTTCACCACAATGGACCGGTACAGAGTCCACAATACTGCAGATGTTGCATCAATCGGTCTGTCAATCTCACGCTCCATTCTTCCCTCACTCGTGAACAAAACCCTGAGATACTTATGATCCTCCACCTTCATCTCCTCAGGCTCAATGGGAACTAACCTGTGTAAATAAAGGTCTAATAATAATAATAATAATAATAATAATAATAATAACAATTAGACTGAGTTTGTTGCAGGTCTCAGACTGAAGAAGTCTCTAGGATAAATGACGAAACGTTTCAACAAGAAGAATCCATCCAGAGGACCTGACTCAGCCTCGTTAGATCAGGTCGTCTCACTCACTGCTCTTTTATTCATACTCGGTGTTTTGGACACAAACTTTAATTGAAAGTATTCAGTTGTATTTAAGGTCATATTTAGGTGGAGGGTGTTGCAATGTTTATTTATTTTGAACAGATTATGAGTTTTTCTGCAAACTCATTGTTTTGAGACGAAACCTCCTGCACTTCTGGCAATATGGGCGGTTTTGGTCACAACAGCAAACTGCGTGACGTGAGACAAAAAGACGAGAACCAAGAAGGTTGTTTCTGTTGTCTGCCTTCACAGCCGCATATGTTCTGCTTCTGTTTGTGTGCACGCTAAAGCAACATGCGCATACAGAAAAACACAGGTGCTGACATGTTTCCACCTCCAAGTCAGACTACATGAGATAGTTCATGTTTACTCAGAACTGAAGATGACAGTCAGAGGTTGATTCAGGGCGTAGCACACGTGTCGGCCTGTGGTAAACACATGCGCTCACACAGTATGGAAATAATAATTTTAATATTCAAGTCATAGTCATCGCTGAAGCGCTGGCATAAATTTAACTAGTTTCACAAAAAAAGAAAATATAGTAATGATTATTAAAACCAGTGGAGTCAAAATGCAAACTTGAAAAACTGTATTTTCTGCATGAGCGTTGAATGACAGCTTAAGTTTTCTGAAGAAGCTGAACCTGAGATGTTAACGCTAAAAGAAGCAAATCAGTTGCTGAACAGAGCGAAACACGAGCTAAGACAGAAGCAAAAGGCACGTTAAAAACAAAAGTAAGAAAACAGTAACTAGATGCGAAAAGTAGCAAAATACTAGCTAAAACCTAAAAGTAGCCAGCTGCTGGATAAAAGCAACAAGAGCTAAAAGTGACTAAAAAAAAAAGAAGCTAAAATAGCACAAGGTTATTTAAAATGTGAAAATAGCTAAAAGCGAATGTAGCAAAAGGCCATCTCAAATTTAACATTAGCAAAAGCTTGATAAAAGCAGAAAATATTTGTTAAAAACTAAAAGTAGCAAAAGGCTATCTAAAAGCTACAGTAGCAATGCAACAGTAGCAAAATACAAGCTAAAATCTAAGACTAGCATACAGCTGGATGAAAGCAACAAGAGATAAAAGTGACTAAATGCTAGCTAAAAGCTACAAAAGCACAATATTGTTTAAAGCAAAAAGTAGCTAAAAGCTATCTAAAAGCTAAATTAGCAAAAGATTATCTCAAATTTAAAAATAGCAAAAAAGCTTGATAAAAGCAAGAAAAGGTTAGCTAAAGACTAACAGCAACAAAAGACTATCTAAAAACTACAGTAGCAAAATGCTAGCTAAAAATAAAAGTAGAAAATGGTAACTATGCAAAAAACAACAAAATACAAGTTAAACCTAAGAGTAGCAAACAGCTGGATAAAAGCAACAAAAGCTAAAAGTGACTAAAGGCTAGCTAAAAGCTAAAAAAACCACATGGTTGTTTTAAAAACAAAGTAGCTAAAAGCTATCAAGATGCTAAAGTAGCAAAAGGTTATCACAAATGTAAAAATAACAAAAAGCTTGATAAAAGCAAGAAAAGGTTGAAAACTAAAACAAAAGGCTATCTAAAAACTACCGTAGCAACACAAAAAGTAGCAAAATACAAGCTAAAACCTAAGAGTAGCATAAAGCTAGATAAAAGCTACAAGAGCTAGGAATGGCTAAATGCTAGTTAAAAGCTTTAAAAACACAAGGTTATTTAAACTAAAAGTAGCTCAAAGCTATCAAAAAGCTAAAGTAGCAAAAGGTCACCTCAAATTTAAAAATAGCAAAAAGTTTGATAAAAGCAAGAAAAGTTCATTTTAGTGCTAAAAGTAGCTTAAAGCTATCTAAAAGTTAAAGTAGAAAAAGGTAATCTCAAATTTAAAAATAACAAAAAGTTAGATAAAAGCAAGAAAAGGTTAGTTAAAAACTAAAAGTAATAAAAGTCTATGTAAAAGCTACAGTAGCAAAATGCTAACTAGAAGCTAAACGTAACAAAGGACTGTGATAAGTAACAGAATGGTAGCTAAAAGCTAAAAGTAGCACAAGAAATAAAAAACTGAGTAATTTTCTGAAGTAGATTTCAAAGAGAACCGAACTGAAAACCTTTTAAAGGAACTGAAGAGACCTCAGTGTATTTCTATGTGGAAAAGATGAGTAAATAATGTAAAATAATTTGAAAAGTATAAAAGGTTAAAAGCCACTCATCTTCTGAATGAGCTGAATGTTCGGCTATAAGATTGTCATACAGCAAAACATGGGAAAATAAGAAATGAACTGGCTAACAGTGGTGTAAATACTGAATCATAAATCACACTATTAAACAGTGATTAAAAATTACAAATTGGGTCTAATTATTCATCACTTGTGATGGAGTTCATCCAGGTTTGGTTGCTTTTTCAACTAAAACTATAAAACTGCAGCCGTGTTATGATTAATGTACGAGTTGATGTGTGTCTGACAGACAACCGAGGATGATTTCACCTCTGCATGCTCAGGTGTCTTTCACAAAGAGCAGGTTGTGTCCACTCCCCCTCTACCTGTGGTAGCCTAAATTTAAAAGAACCACTTCCTTCATGGAAAAAGAACAAACAGACTCCATGGAGCGTTATCAGAGACTAGGAATTTGGAGGACATTCAACTTCCTTCAACTGTCAGGAAAACATTACATCAAAATAAGCTCAAGGCCTAATAAAAGTTGGCATCACCTACATTTTCATGCTTCCAGCGCACAACAATAAATACAAAATCTCAAGGAACTCTAAATATAGACAGAAAACACCTGAGTGGCAACAGGTCTTTTCTTTTTTATTTTTTTCATTTTAGGAGGAAGAAATCTGCAGAAGGTAATCCCCCTTATTTTAAAGATAAGAAAAAAAATGTCTTCCTCTTAAATAAAACTGGAAGCTGTTACAAAAACATACGGTAAGTCTAAAAGCTTAACACCTAAGATCAGGAACTTGACAGTTCAGAGAAAGCCTTGTTGAAAAATACTCCCTGGGCTCCTCAGAATAGTACATTGGTCTGATTAATGTCACCCAGAGTAACTCTGGTACAATGATGTGTTTTAATGAGCTTGGAGGAGACTCACTCTCGTTTCTTCAGCGTTTAGAAAAAGACATTACATTCAGTTTTTGTCTTTGAAGACACTCACAGCTGCAACTGCTTCGTTATACTACACTTGTCAGAAAAGCTTAAATCTAAACTGAACAGTACATTTATACTAATTGATCTGTAATGTTTCCATCACTATGCATGCACAGAGAGAACAGGCAAACTCCACACAGAAAGGCTCCTGGACTGGGATTTGAACCAGGGACCTGCTCGCTGAGAGGCAGCGGCTCTATCAGTTGCACCACTGTGCTGCCCAGCATCTTTCATGTTCCACAATTTATGTGCTATTTTAACAAATCATGTATCAAAACGTTTAGCTTTTTTTTTTTTTTTTTTGCTATTTCAGCTACTATTTAGCTGTTTTATGCTAATTTTAGCTTTTTTTGGGGGGGGGGGGCTAATTGCACATTTTTGCACACATTTCAACTTTTTTCAGTCTAATTCAGCAAAAATGTGCTCTTGACTTCCTTCTGGTAATTTAAGCGTCTATTTTTTAAGCTACTTTTCAGCTTTTTGCACTATTTTCAGCTTTTTTCAGATAATTTCCACTTTTTGTGCTCATTTCCACTGCTTTCAGCTAATGTGTGTTGTGTAAATGGGCAAATGTGTTCTTTCTGCTTTCTTCTGCTAGTTTGCGCTTGTTGTAACTTTTCAGCTAGCCTTTGCTTTAGCATTTTAGCTACTATCATTTCAGCTGTTTTCAGATAAATTAGTTTTTAATGTTAATTACTGCTACCTTCAGTCATAACTTCTTTATGCTATTTTAGCTTGTTTTGCTCTTTTCAGTTTTTTCTGCTAGTTTCAGCTTTTTCTACTCTTTCAGCTACTATTAGCTATTTTAATGCTAACTTTAGCTTTTCCACATTTTTTGAACTCATTTCAGCTCATTCTGCTTGGTACTTTAAAGGGTCTGTGACATGATGTTTGAGCTTTGCATAAAATGGCACAACATATATATCTTGTATCAGTGAACTATGTTCGTTTTTGCAAACAAAATGATAAATAAATAAAAATTTCATCCAAAGTCATTTTGAATTTGGCGCTCTGGTGTCGTCACTTGAAATCCGTGAACTTGGCATACGTCATCTGTGACGTAGGATTGGTTATCTCTGCTCCAACGCGCATTGAATATAATA
>JARVGV010000861.1:15487004-15502631 GCA_031762435.1 Hypsolebias longignatus
GGGCCTCCCTACTTAAGCTGCTACCCCCGCGACCCGACCCCGGATAAGCGGAAGATAATGGATGGATGGATGGATGGTTTCTCTGCTATTGTTTGTTTCCTCCATTGCTGTTCTTTGAATTTCGGCACAAAGCAGTGGCTGGAAGCACTGTTGGATTATGGGCTGTGCAGTTCTTTTGACTTGCCTTACAGTGTAGGCTTATTGAAAGAAAACTACAAAATGGCAGCACCTGTTCAAAGTATTGTTTTGTTTTTGGTCCAATTGGTTAGTTCCCTCTCTTGTCCGCTCCTGTTATCTTTTTATCATGTACCGTTAGAGCTGTCATTTCTAACATGGGCCCGAAGCATGTAAATGTGCTGGATGGATGGGTCGGGTTGGTGTCGGGCTTTTGATTGTGTCAGCGGATCAGCCTCAATCCATTTATATTGCAACATGGCTTGCCATAAATCTAATTATATGACTACATGGCTTGCCACACATTCATCAGCCGCACACGGCCATTTCACCGCAAGCTGACTGACCTTGAAAGAGGTAAAATAAAGTTCAGCTAAGCTTCAGATGGGGCTATACTGCCAGGAAGCGATCCATCGCCCAAATGGACGTTCATTCAGCAGCTGCATTCAGCGGATGCGTGCGGTCAACGATCCAAACAGGCGAGATCACAAAGCAGATGTGTCAGAGCGGTCCGTGTCTGAATAAATCAGAAAGCAGGCAGAAACAGGGATTTATTGCTCTTTAACAGCCATGAAAGGACAAACACCCCCTCAGCTTTGACCTTCTGCCCCTTTTATTCAGCCGTGCGCCATCGATGTAAATTTAGTTTTATGTTGGACGTTGGACATTCGAGCTCCGTGGCTTCAGCGGTGTGTTCTTCTTGTGCGATCCGATGCAGGCAGTCTGTTTTCGGTCAGCCGAACTCGAGGAACACACCGCTGAAGCCACAGAGCTCGAATGTCCAACGTACAACTAACTTTACTGTGCTACGCAGGTCCGCTGACTGTTAACTATAAGCAGTCAACGCTTAATTAAAAATATTGGTGTGTTTTTTCAGGTTTGGACCTGTAATACTAATTACTGTTAATTCATCGGGTCGGACGGGGTTTGGAAATGATAGCTATAGGTTGGGGCCGGGTCGGATATTGTGGGTCAGAATACAACTCTACGTACCGTCCCAATCACATGAGTAGTATTAAAGTAGACAATCGTGTGTTGTGTACAGTCTTACGTTAAAAAACAACAAAAGAGCGAGGCTGCAAAAGTCGGACTGCGAAGTATCGAGGGACTACTGTAAAACAAAACCATAGTGACCTTGGTAACGTTGACACACTTTCCAAACATCTTTGTATGAGAAGACGAACACTCACTGACTTTATGTCCAGTTCATGAGATTTATCTTCAGTGGAGGCTAAAAACGGTGTATTGTCTTTTAAAATATGGTTGTGTTGAATATTGTTTTCATGTTGACTTCCTGTTGTGGGCGGAGCTTTGCGCAGGTGACAGTGTTTTCTAATAAAAGGCCACAGGTTGCTCCGGTGAGCGCTGTACTAAGGCCAAATGCATCTGGAGGCTCTGTGATTGATTTCCTCCGTCTCTCCTCGGCATTTCCAGCCCTTTACTAATGGAAGCGTCTACAGGTTATGGGCCCAGGAAGGAGCTTGGCGGCCGATGGAACCGATTATGTTTTGACGGAGATGAGAAAAAGTATGAGCTGTGGGAAACCAAGTTCTTGGCCCACTTACGTCTGCTTGATCTGAAGAGCACCATATTATTGAAGGACGAACCCGATGATGCGGAAGAAGACGCCACCAAGAATGAAGAGGCGTATGCAGAATTAATTCAAGTTTTGGACGATAAGAGTCTGTCCCTTGTCATGAGAGATGCTGCGGATGATGGCAGAAAAGCCTTAAAGATCCTGAGGGATCACTACGCAGGTTCCAGTAAGCCACGAGTGATCAGTTTGTACACGGAGCTGACGTCTCTACAGAAAGCCGTCAATGAGAACGTCACTGATTATATTATACGAGCAGAAACTGCAATTACAGCGTTGCGTAATGCAGGAGAAGTTTTAAGCGATGGCCTGCTGACTGCAATGATTTTAAAAGGACTGCCCGATGAGTTCAAGCCATTCTCTGTTTACGTTACACAGAGTGATGAAGAGTTAACTTTTGCCCAATTTAAAACCAAGCTGAGGAGCTATGAGGGCACCGAGAAGTTGTGTGTTGCGGACTCCGCGAAAGACTGCGTGATGAAAATTAAAGGAAGAGATGATTGGAGCACGAAACTCACCTGTTACACCTGCGGCCAGAGGGGACACAAAGCCCTGGATTGTCCTTCAACCTCGGGTGAGCGCAAAGAGTCGAGGCAGTGGTGTAGTTTCTGCAAGAGCGCCACGCATAAAGACGCAAACTGCCGGCGGAAAAGGCGAGACAAGGTGAAGCAAGCGATGGATGAGGAGGACCACACGTTCGCTTTCAATGTGAAGCAGATCGACGACTCCCAGATATATGGCACGAAGATGAAGGGCCTCATGATTGACTCCGGTGCAACAAAGCACATTGTGACGGACGCGGCAAAGTTCCAGGATTTCGACTCGACGTTTCAGCCTCAGAACCATGTGTTGGAGTTGGCTGATGGCGTGAGAACCAGTGGCATCGCGCTGAAGAAGGGCACCGCCAGAGTTCGTGTGAGAGACAGTAATGGACGGGTTGTGGAGATAATGTTGAGGGACACTTTGTACGTCCCGTCATTTTCCCAGGACATCTTTTCAGTTAAAGCCGCAACTGCCCAAGGAGCGACACTCATCTTCAAAGATGGACAGAACCGGCTCATCCATAAAAATGGTACGATTTTTGATATTGATGTTCATGACAGACTGTTCTATTTAAATACTGTTGCAGATGAGGTTGATGAATGCAATGCATGTTATGACATCCAAACGTGGCATGAAATATTAGGTCACTGTAATTATGAAGATGTGTCAAAGTTGGAGAGTGTTGCAGATGGAATGAAAATTAGAGGTAAAACTGAAAAGCCTTATCTAAAGTGTGAAGTATGCATAAAGGGCAAGTTTACTCAGACCAGAAATAGAGAGCCTGATGGAAAAGCTAAAGGTGCATTAGATCTAGTACATGCAGATCTGGCTGGACCAATAGAACCAGCTGCTAAAGATGGGTTTAGATACACACTAGCTTTTACAGATGACTATTCAGGTGCTATTTTCACCTACTTCCTGAAAGCTAAGAGTGACACTGTTAAAGGTACAGAGAAGTTTTTTGCAGATGTGGCACCTTATGGGAAAATCAAATGTATAAGATCTGATAATGGAACTGAATTTTTATCTAGTGAGTTCCAGTCATTGCTCAGTCGAAATGCCATTAGACATGAAACCTCAGCCCCTTATTCTCCCCATCAGAATGGGACGGCTGAAAGAACATGGAGAACTGTCTTTGAAATGGCAAGATGCATGTTGATTGAGAGCAATCTGCCTAAAGATTTATGGACATACGCAGTTCAGACGGCTGCTATTATCCGTAACAGATGCTACAACAAGCGTACTGAGCAGACTCCATATTACATGTTAACTGAAAAAAAACCTGACCTTTCTAAAATGAGAACTTTTGGGTCTGAATGTTATGCATACAAATACAACAAGAAAAAGTTGGATTCACGTTGTGAAAAGGGAATTTTTGTTGGCTACGACAAGAATAGTCCTGCATATCTTGTGTTTTATCCTGACACAGGTAGAGTACTCAAGAATAGACTGGTAAAGTTTATAACAAAAAGTACCAATGAATGTGACACTCAAACTGATGACCTAGATGAGAATATATCACTCAGAAAGAAAGTTGAAAGTGAGCAATCAAAACCTGAGTTGCAAACAACTGTCTCACAGGACATTAAAACTGAGACTTGTGACATTGATGAGAGTCAAAGTGGAGGTAATATTGGTGCACGTTATCCTAAGAGAGAGAGAAAATCTCCAAAGTACTACACAGATCAAGATTATGAAATGAAATGTGAGGATGTTTATGCAGATGTTGACATTGATTATTGCTATAGGATTGCATGTGATGTCCCTAAGACGGTGGAAGAAGCTATGAGCTCGCCACAATCAGAACTATGGGCTAAAGCTATGAAGGATGAAATGGATTCTTTAAAAGAGAATGATACTTACACCCTAACTTCATTACCTCAGGGTAAACAAGCAGTGGGGGGTAGATGGGTATTTACTGTTAAAGAAAATCCTGTAGAGACACTTTATAAGGCTAGATATGTAGCAAAAGGCTATAATCAGGTTGCTGGTATTGACTACCATGAGACTTTTTCTCCTACAGCTGATATGACATCTGTGCGTGTTCTAATGCAACTTGCTGCTCAATATGATTTGGATTTACACCAAATGGACGTCAAAACGGCATATTTACATGCCCCGATTGATTGTGAGATCTTTTTAGAACAACCTGAAGGATTTGAGGTGGAAACAGAAACTGGGGAGAAACTAGTCTGTAAACTTAATAAGTCACTTTATGGTCTGAAACAGTCAGGACGAAATTGGAATAAAATGTTACATGATTTCCTTATTGAAAATGACTTTGTGCAGAATCCTGCTGACTATTGTGTTTACAGCAAAGAAAATGAAAATGAGAGGATGATCTTGATTATTTGGGTTGATGATCTTATTCTTGCAGCTAGTAATGATCAAATACTTCAAAGTGTGAAGAAAATGTTGGCTGTTAAGTTTAAAATTAAAGATCTTGGAAGACTTAAACATTTTCTAGGTATTAATTTCACTCAGAAACATGGTCAAGTGAAAATGAACCAGAAAAGATACATCATGAAAATCTTGGAAAGGTTTGGCATGACTAGCTGTAAACCAAGATCAACCCCATGTGAAAATAAAATGAAGTTGGACAGTGAAGGTCAACCTGCTGATCATAAAAAGTATCGTGAAGTCGTGGGGAGTTTGATCTATGTGATGATGAGCACCAGACCTGACTTGAGTTTTGTTGTCAGTAAGCTGTCACAATACTTGTCTGAACCAAAAGAACAACATTGGGTTGCAGCAAAGCATGTATTGAGATATTTGAAATGTACTTTAGATCAGGAATTGTGTTTCAAGAAAAATGATCTAAATCTTAAACTTGTGGCATACTGTGATGCAGACTGGGCGGGAGACGAGAAGGACAGGAGAAGTATGACTGGTTACTGTTTTTGTTTATCAGAAACTGGACCTACTGTTTCCTGGAAGTCTAAAAAGCAGTCCACAGTTTCTTTATCTACATGTGAAGCTGAATATGTTGCTTTGGCTGCTGCTACACAGGAAAGCATTTACCTGGTCAATCTAATGAATGGAATGGACTCTGGACATGAATATACACCTGTGACCATTTTTGAAGACAACCAAGGTGCAATTGCTCTTTCTAAAAGCCCTGTCTACCGCCAAAGATGCAAGCACATAGATATTCGTTATCACTTTATTCGATCAGCACTTACTGATGGAAAAATAACTCTCTGTTACTGTCCAACAACAGAAATGGTGGCTGATATTTTCACAAAGTCTGTAACTAAAATGAGAATGGATAAATTTGTATGTTTTCTTTTTGGTATGTGAATGAGATGTATTTTGTCAACATAAGAACAAGTGGGGGTGTTGAATATTGTTTTCATGTTGACTTCCTGTTGTGGGCGGAGCTTTGCGCAGGTGACACCGTTTTCTAATAAAAGGCCACAGGTTGCTCCGGTGAGCGCTGTACTCAGGCCAAACGCATCTGGAGGCTCTGTGATTGATTTCCTCCGTCTTTCCTCGGCATTTCCAGCCCTTTACTAATGGAAGCGTCTACATGTTGCTTTGGTCATAATGTTATGGCAGGTGTATAGTTTGGATCCTTTGAAGTGTGGGAAGGTTGTGAACAAATAGTTTTACCTGATGTCGCTCTCTGATCGTCCTCAGGTTGTAGAAATAATTCTGATCAGATCGATAAGCGAATGGCTAGTTCAAATGTGGCTAAGATCAAAGTGGGTTGTCTTTAAAAGGATTTTAATTGATCAAAAGACATAGAAGTTTATGTTATTCTGCTATTCTGGCAGAAATCTTGAAGTATAACTGCTAGAGGTGCTCTAGGCTGAACAGGAAGTGCTATAGTAAGCTGCTATTGCATTAACCACAAAGTTCTATATCAAAAAAAAAAAAAAAAAAGAAAGAAAAAAACTCAAAAGTGTGGTGCCAAATTTTCAACACTGTAAAAGGTTTATAACCTACGGAGCCCAGGAGGGGACATGGGGGCTTTCTGTACTGCATGTAGTGTTACCTCACAGACAAAAGCTACAATGGAACAGACATTTGAGGTTCATGGAGTTTGTCACTTGGTGTTATATAAATAAATTGAATTGAATTTAGAAATCAGTCTTAAATATAAGGATATACAGTGTGTGCTGCAGTGGTAAAATTAGTTTTACGTTGGATATTTCACGTTCATGCTCCATGGATTCAGCGGTGACCGCATCGTTTGAACCAACACAGGCAGCCTGATTTCTTTCAGCTGCTCTCAGTCTGTCCCTCAGAGGAGTGATGGTTCACTTAGGGATTGTCAACAAATTACTGTATGTTCAGAGTGTTTGTCAAAGCAGCACCATAACTAAAGTTTTCTCAGATATTTCTGCATGGTAATAAATCATGAATTTTCTCACCATTTAAAATCCAAAAGAACAAAGTGGCTCTTGTGTTTCAAAAGAACTGTCACTTTCTTTTAAAGCATCAAAGTTCATTCAAAGATTCAAGATTCTTTATTTGTCATTCCACCACATGTGGTGGAACAAAATTGTGTACACAGGGTCCCAGTTACATCCAACAAAAGTATTAAAATATGTGTAAAAGAAAATCTGTAATAAGATCTAACATATGAGCTAAGGAAAACGTTCACTAAAAACACACTAAGCACACACTTCAGGAGGGCTTCATCTGTCTGAGGAGTCCCAAGTAACATGTGTTCTCCACTAAAATAGTTAAGTCTGGTCCTCTGGACTTTCAAAAACAAAACAAAAAAACAGTAGAATGTCTCGTCTTTCAACCGAAAGACTTTTTCAGTCTGAGGAGCTGTGTTCAGCTCAGTCTTATAAATAGCACCTTCTCACAGTAGATCAACCAGTTTGCTGCTGACAGACAAAACTAGCTGCTCACATGCTCCTTTCGCTTGTACCTCTGCGTACGGTCGTACGCAGAGCTATACTGGGGGCTTAAGGAGCATGTGAGCAGCTGGTTTTGGCTGTCAGCAGCAAACTGGTTGATCCACTATGAGAAGGTGCTATTTATAAGACTGAACTGAATACAGCACCTCAGACTGAGGAAGTCTTTCGGACGAAAGACGAAACGTTTCTACAATTTTTTTAATTTATTTTTTTTATTATTTTTTTTGTGGAATGTCCAGAGGCCCAGACTTAACTTTTTTAGAAAGACCCTAACACACCTCTGTTGTGAGGAGTGAGAGGGTAATCTGCATGTTAATGCAGCTTACAGAACACCTCAGCTTTATAACACTGCACTCTCCATTCTTTGAATTGAGAAATCTCAAATGAGAAGCAAAACGTCTTCAGTTACAAACTAAAGTCTATTTGGTTTGTTTTATAACCTTTAAAGAAATTACAGTAAGATAGAACTTTTTGTTGTAAAATTAATTGGAGCAGATTCTTGACGTTTCTGAACACGGATCCTTGCGGTTGATGTTTCCAAGCCAAGACTCCACAAGGTTCTGCACTCAGCTCCTCCGTTTGAGGTCCTTCGCTTTTCTGATTTTTAGAATGTAGTAAACTGCGCTTTGCCGAACCATCTGCTGGTTGGAACATCCTCCAACCCAACACGAAACAACCATTGTGACATCAAGAAAAAAAATACTCCATGGTTAAACTTACTCAGCCATGGCTGCAGTCTACAGTAGGTTCAGCAACAGTATGTGCTCAAAGAATGAGGTCAGCTGACTACCTGAATATACGGAATGACCAGGTTATTCCATCAATGGATTTTTTTCTTCCCGGATGGCATGGGCATATTCCAAGATGACAATGCCAGGATTCATTGAGCTCGAGTTGTGAAAGAGTGGCTCTGGGAGCATGAGACATCATTTTCACACATGGATTGGCCACCACAGAGTCCAGACCTTAACCCCATTGAGAATCTTTGGGATGTGTTGGAGAAGGCTTTGCGCACTGGTCAAAATCTGCCATCATCACTGCAGGATCTTGGTGAAAAATTAATTCAACACTGGATAGAAATAGATCTTGTGACATTGCAGAAGCTTATTGAAACAATGCCACAGTGAATGCATGCCATAAGGTGGTCCAACAAAATATTTGTGTGACCTTTTGTTTTTGGTGGCGACTTTTTTTTTTTTTTTTTTTTTGGCCAGGCAGTGTATGTATAGTAACACAAAGTACAAATGTTAAACATAGAACCAAATGTTGGAAATTCAATTGAATTGCATTTTTATATATAATATAATCTTGATAATTTTTTTATGATCTGCCTTTGCGGAGAAGTGTTCATCTGCCACTTTAAGCTGTCATGATGTTAATGGGCGCTCGAGAGGTGATTTTGCTCTCGGCCGTCATGCTTATATAAGTGCTTTAATGCTGGGATTGGATGAAGCAGTTCAAGTTTATGAGTTACAGGAAGATAATGATTAGCTCCAGGCTTTTAAATTAATTAATCACATTTTTTGCTTTTGTTTTACAGTAAACGCTCTAGACATTACCATACAACAGCTGCTATCCTCGGTCTTATCCTTTCCCGATCCACTGACACTTTCTCCTCTTACAAACTAAAGCACAGAAAGTAAGGAATTTTGTGTTTAATCAATTATTTATTTGCTGTAACTGTGCTTCTTGATAAACAATCTTATCTTACAGCAAAGAAATAATCGATAGAACACTTTTTGATCTATATTTTTTTATATTTATCACTCATTCAGCTGTGATTTTCTCAAAATGACGTCCTTTTTTCACTTATGCACTGTCTTTTTTAAACATTTCTCATCTATTCATCCAACCTTTATTACCAGTCAGATACTGTCATTGGAGCAATTTGTAACTGGAGGCTAATGCACACTTTTCTCCCTGGCTGATTTGTGTTGATTGGTTGGAGTAGAAGGGAGTTTCCCCTGTGGCACTTCCACATATTCACAACCGTCTATTCATCCATAACATTACTGTACTCATTTAGTCTAATGCTGTTGAGGTCAGTTCCTCTAAGTCTGAGACCATGATTCTCGACCAGAAATGGGTGGAATGCCCCTTCTGGGTCAGTGAGGAGACTGTGCCTCAGGTGGAGGAGTTCAAGTGTCTGGGCGTCTTGTTCACGAGTGATGGTAGGATGGAGCAGGAGATGGATTGGGACCTCATCCTCAGTAATGAGGGTGTTGCTTCGTTCAGTCTTGATGAAGAAAGAGCTGAGTCGAAAGACAAAGCTCTCGATATACTGGTCTTTCTACATTTCGACCCTCATCAATTGTCATGAGGTTTGGATCATGACCGAAAGAACAAGATCCCAGATACGAGCAGCTGAAATGAGCTTCTTTTGTAGGATGGCCAGCCTCAGCCTTAGAGATGAGGAGCTCCGTCATCCAGAACGAGCTCGGAGTAGAACCACTGCTCCTCTGCATCGAAAGGAATCAGTTGAAATGGTTCAGACATCTGATTAGGATGCCTTCTAGACACCTTCCTTTAGAGGTTTTCCAGAAATGTCTCATTGCTAGGAGGCCCTGGGGAAGACCCAGAAGTCACTGAAGGGATGGTGTGGCTTTCTCTCCTGGACTTGTTGCCTCCACAACCTAACTATGGATAAGTGGTAGAAGATGGATAGTGAGTGTAAAAGGTTGGGATTGTAACTGCTGTTATTTTTATCTCTTTAGCTCATTGGTTCAGAATTTTGATTAACCTTTGATCTACTTTACAAAAGCTTAATACCATATCATACCATACTATACCAGCTTTATTTATAGAGAACTTTAAACACCCATAGGACCAAAGTGCTGTCCACATAATAAAACAATCATACAGTCAGATAATAAAAAAAAAAAATAATAATAATAATTAAAAGTCAACATCTCAGATGGTGTCAAAGGCCAGAGAGAAGAGATGGTTTTTAAGAAAGGATTTCAAAACAGACAGGGAGGTGTCCTGTCAGATATTCAAGGGAAGGTCATCCCATAATTTAGTACTGGTAGTTGCCACAGGAAAAGCACTGCCTCTGAGCTTATGCTTTGTCTTCAGCACATTCAGGAGCAGCTGATCACATGACCTGCGGGATTGAGAGGGTGTGTATGGATGTAGCCACTCTGACAGATGGGGCGGGGCAAGTCTGTTTAGAGTTTTAAAAACAAATAAAATAATTTTTAAATTAATCCTAAAATGTACGGGCAGCCAGTGCAGGGAGGCTAAAACAGGAAATGTGGTCAAACTTTTGTGTGCCAGTTAAAAGCCGTGCAGCAGCGTTCTGTACCCTCCGAAGCTGAGAGATACATGAGGCACTGATTCCTGTATGGAGTGTGTGTTACAGTACTCCAGCCGAGTGGTCACAACAGCATGAACTACTGTTTTGAAATGCCGCTGAGAAAGAATCTGCTTTACTTTAGCCAGCTGCCTCAGATGGAGGAAAAACAACTAGATTTAACAACTGCTCTGATGTGATTTGGAAGTTTATGAAAGTTCTACTTTTATAGTACATCTGTTTTTTTTATCGTTACACAATAAGTGTGGACAGTTTCCTGTTCCTACTTGGTTGCAATTCAAACTTACTTAATGATATGTTTAAAAATGACAATTTCCCCCAGTGTAATTTTTTCCCCACTCTTTTCTTCAGGTTAGTGGCAGCAGAGGGGGTAGAACCTCGCTTTATGAAAGAAGAAGAAGAAGTGGAAGAAGAGAGTAGTGAGGAGGAGGAAGAGGAGCTGACACCAGAAGAACAAGGTAAACTTGTTTTAATCAGCTGTTCTTTCCAGTTTAAGCAAAATTTGATGATGTTGTTATACATTTTTGCTCAATAAGAAAGGTGAGCATCACATCTGATAGTGTATTTCTCATTTTCAGGGTCTCCCCATGTTTCATCACTCTATTTATGCTTAGCTTCCCTAGTTCAATTGTCCTCTGTAGTTGTGAGTGTGACTCATTGCAAAGTGGTGTTGGCAGAAATGGATCTGCCTGAGAAAGGTTTAAGTAGTCTGTGCATGTGACCTTTTTGCTGACTTTCCTCCGAGCAAAGCAACACACACACACGTATACACACTCACTGTGTCAGCACGCATTTGACCGGTCCCTGACCTTACCCATCTGTACACACTGTCTCGATACAGACACTGTCTGCACTCAGAGTTGTCTGTGAAGCTGAACAGTTCACATTCACTGTACTTTCACAAAAGTAATCCACTTTTGCTTACTGTCTTTATTCCATGTTCATACCCAGATGGTGAAAATAAATAAATAAGTTCAGAGAGTCTGCAAATCCAATCAATATTGTCCAACTGCAAAGCCACAAACATTTAATCTTTTATGGAATAAAGACAAGGGTATTTGTGTAAAACATTTTATTATGAAATTGTTTTGTTTTTTTAAACAGTGCCTGTATTGTCTGACAATTCAAAAGGACAAATTTTATTTTCTTGAGATAATTGAACATCCAACCAGGGTTCAACACCTGTTTTATAAACATTTAACTGCTGCTTTAATTTATATGTTGTTGTTTTTTTTGTCTTTACTATTAAAAAACATGCAAATCAAATGCAACATTTTGTCAGGTTGTAGAAACAGTCTTGGCTCTGCATGTCCTTCAAAAGCTCCCACACAAACCAGCAACACAAAACTTGACTCAGGCAACACAAACATATGATTTAGGTAAATGTGCTCAACTCAGACACACCAGGGGAGGTGATCAGTGTCAGTTTTTAGACAATAATATGCTGTTATTGAAACTAGTCTGAGAGTCTGAGGTCCTTTTAGGCCTATGAGAAAACATTATGAAAGTCCACTTTAAGCTTTGTGGAACAAGTTAATCGGGATTGTTTATAGAAAAAGGTGCAACTAAACAAAGAGAGAAGCTTTCTCTCAGTCTTACAGCCCTAGCTGCAAAGTTTAGATCTCAAATTGTTATAATCAATATTTAACATAAAAGTAATAAGCATTCATGTTGTATAAATCTAATATTTTTGATCATACTTAAATTTTGCATAAAAAAAAATCCACATTTTGCTAATTTAGGGAACTCGTGTATTCAAATGATCTCTAGCAGCAACTAAGTTATAAAAACCATAAAGAGTAGATTTTTTTTTATAGTTAGTGTACTTTTGCATTTTATTTTGAGTAAATTGAACCACTCTTTGTATCATATAGGTTTTAATGTTCCATATTTACTGCCAGCCACTGATTCACAAAATATAATAGTAATTATAATAATATTGTAATATATTCACATACTGTCAGTTGTTTTTGCATGTTCAAATAAATTTACGTTTTTTCTTTGTAGCCAAAAAGAAGCAATTTCAGATGATGAGGAAGATGCACTATAATGAGGGCCTGAACATAAAGCTGGCTCGTCAGCTGATTGCTAGTGAGCTAGAGGAGGATGACGAAGAAGACGAAGAGATGAAGGACGACTCAGAGGAACTAACGGAGGACACAGAGGAGACGGAGATCAGTGTTGACCCACCACAGGAAGGTAACGAGAGGTATACTTTGTTTCTTTGCACACCGGATGAATTAGTTGAGAGGTTCAGTGACGGGTGGGTACCAGTCTGTATTAAAGTACAGTTTATTTAGGCAAAATGTCAGAAAATGTATTGCAATGAAATATGGCAAACATACAGTATTTTCACACGTTTAAATTTTGTCTGTCTTTTGTCCAGCTGACTCTCTAGAATCCTAGACGAGGGCTGTCTCCCACCTTCAGCCCTGTGTCAACCCAGAACACTGAGACATGCAGCAGACACCACCTCACCTCCCACACGACATCGTCTCTCAACAGCCAGTAACTTTCTGATAACCAGTCTGTCTCCACTCTGTGCAATACACCCTTCAAAGAAGTTGGACGTCCACATGCACGTAAAGACGTGCTTGCCCTGCCTCTCTCTCCTGTTGCCAAGAATTCCCTCCTTCTGCTTCCTCACGTCTCGTCGGGACCGGCTTTGCACTGAAGAATATGTTATTCTGACCCTGAAAGGAGGATTACGACCTTTAGACAAAAACAAACAAGCAAACAAATAAAACTCGAGTGACAAGAGAACCCGTCTGACTGAACCAGCACGTCAGTCCTGGAAGAAGCCCTGGATTAATGACTGCTGAGACATGACGGTTTTTACTGGCAGAACCTCAGATAGCTTTTTTTTTTTCTCCTCTGTGACTGACCATCCTGTTGTGTTTTAGTTCAATTCATGATTAAAGTTTCAACAATTATTATATATTTTTTTTATCTCTTCTTCCATCTTAAAAACCAGTAAACTGCTTATTTAACAAAGCTGTTCAAGACAAGTTATTTCATATTGGCACAAGAGTTTTAGGAAAATTAGGGAAATAACCTGCCTAGGTAGTAATATTAACTAAAAAAATATAATTGCCTTATAAATAAAAATATTTTTTGTTGATTGACTTGTGTATGCTACAGTTGGTGGTTCCCAAACTTCACATCAAGGAAAATAATGATGAGAGCTGCACAAAGAGAAGGTTTAATGCTGAACCTGAATATTTCAACCAAACGAAGCTCGTTTTATTCTGAGTTTCTGTGGTTCTTTTAAAACGATACATTCAGCATTTATAATTTTAGGGCGTGAATGTTTGTCTTGGAAGCCTCTGAATGCGATGAAGATGCAGAAAAAGTTTGAGGGCCACCTCCTGTAGTGCTTCAACGTGATGCTCACCTTTAATAATCCTCGTTTATTTTTATCCTCGAATAGCGGTCGTTTTAGCAAAACTCGTTTCAAGTTCACAAACACGCATATCTGATAAAATCAGACAATAAAATTGTCAAATTAACATGTACTCATGCTCTGTTTTCTTTAAGAAGCTAGTTAGTTTTCATTTTATGCGATTATTGTGTTAAAAAAATTGCAGGGCGAGCTGGTCAGAGTTTTTTGTACCTAAAAGTAAAGTTGCTGTATTACAGTAGTTTTAAAGATATCTGGAGGTACAGTGTTGGAGTATTGCTGCTTAGGTTTGACGTGTGCTACTGATAAGACAATTTCTTGCAGCTTTAAATACCTTCTAGATCAAACGAATAAGAAACCAGCACTCGATGCGCTTTTTCGTCATAGATCTGTGCTCCATCACACAAAGCTATTAAGTTATTAAATAGAAAGTTGTACAAATGTTATTTTCTTGGCTTAATTACATATTTAAAATGCAACAATGTCTAATCTACTTAAATGTCTTGCACAGTCCAGTTTGAGGAACATCAATGAGAGAAATGCTTTTAATGCTACTGACTTAAAGAGGATGACGGAAGTTAAACCACTAAAGGCTACTGGAGGTGTTCAGGGAAGTTTTGTACTGTTTCATAGTTTGGCCAGGTGTGAAAAGTGTCACTACAAAGTCTTTTTTTTTTTAAAGACCTAGATGGCACCCTTAAAGTTTCTCTTGGCTGTGAGATTTGGCTGCAAAGTGTACGACTTCACTTGTCAAGTGAATAAAAAGAAAGCTGTGGAGTGAAAAGCATGCAGGATGTATGTCTTGTGTTATCTTTTTTCCCTCTCTCTCTCTCTCTCTCTCTCTCTCTCTCTCTCTCTCTCTCTCTCTCTCTCTCTCTCTCTCTCTCTCTCTCGCCCTTTAATGCCTCACTGTGATCTTAGAGTTTTGTATTGTTGAAATTCAAAAGATCCCAATCTATGACTCCTGCCAATGATCCCTTTTCAAGCATTTTATT
The DNA here is from genome assembly GCA_031762435.1 of Hypsolebias longignatus. Lineage (NCBI taxonomy): Eukaryota > Metazoa > Chordata > Actinopteri > Cyprinodontiformes > Rivulidae > Hypsolebias > Hypsolebias longignatus. Next base: position 15,501,898 of record JARVGV010000861.1, read on the forward strand.
TATTTTTCCATAACGTGAAGGAAATAACCAGTTTCCATCAACCAGTGAAACGAGCAATGTTTTAATTTTATTCAAAAAATACAAGCAGTTAATTATTGAGCTTGCTTTATTATTATTTTTTTATTTTTTACATGAAATATATTTTTGTGAGTAATGTGTTTTTGGCTCAATTGGTAAATTAGTTAACCAATTTAAAAAAGGTTCCTGCAAAGAAGTTGAAGTAGTTTATTTCCTCTTGAAACGACTGACATGATCACCCATAGGTGGTTATTACCTGTCTAATGTGCCTCTTTATCTATGTGTTCATTGGACAAACTCCACAATCCTATTTTAAGTTATTTTTATTGCCTTTGGTCTTGCATTGCTTCTGACCACCTGTTTTTTTTTTGTTTATGGGTGACAGACTTTTATGCAGCCCTTTCACTCAGCTGTCTCAAAAGTGATGTGGATGTCAGCCATATTTACTTTTTTTTTTTTTTTTTTTGCAGTTTGCATGTTCTTAATCATCAAACTGTGTGTACTGGGTTTTTTTTCCTTCTCATATTAAACATGTTAGAAGCTAGTGTCAGATTTGTTTCATTTCATTTGTTTCATCACTTCTTGGTCTGATGCCTTCATACGTCTACATGTCACTGCGTGAGTGCAGCTACAGCGTGCGCTCTCAGGACATGATTACCTGCAGTGTTCCATCAGTGAGAACTGAGCTTGGCAAAAGGGCCTTCTCCTACTCCGCT
>JARVGV010000861.1:15508795-15519288 GCA_031762435.1 Hypsolebias longignatus
GATTATTCTGGTTAGATATTCATGAGTCTAACAGCCTCAGGGTAGAAGCTGTTCTTCAGTCTAGTGGTTCTACACTTGATGCTCCTCAACCTTCTTCCTGAGGGGAGTGGGGTAAAAAAGTGTGTGCTGGGTGAGTGGGGTCCTTCATGATGCAGTTGGCCCTCTTCCTGCATCTGGAGGTGTAAATGTCTGTGATGATGGGGAGACTGACTCCAACAGACCTCTGTACAGCCTTCACCACTCTCTGTAAATGTCAACCAAGTTTAGCTTTATGTTAGTATTTATTACCGACATGCTGCTGTTAATAAAACTCTTGAAAATGCATCATTTTGTCTCTGCCTTTTGCTCTGACAAGAATAAACTACCGGTAGTTATAAATGGTTTAAAGCTGTTACTACAAGTGCTTGTAGGTTTTCAGCTTTTGTAAAATCTAAATAACTCATAAGAAAGCCTATTTTAATGCTTTTCCTGATCGTTTTTTTGGAACATTTTCAGTTTTGCGAGCATTCATAATCATGTCCTAGTTAGGTATGGTCAGATTGTTACTGCAATAGTGTTTTCTTTTCCCAAGTCCTTCCACGTTTTTCTAATATTTTCCCAGGAGGTTAAAACAAGTGATTAAGAAAAAAAGGTTTTTAAACTCTAGTTTTGAGCAAGTGTTGTGCATGCACACAACTCACAACTGATCAAAGAAACTGTTATAAATTAGACTTTTAGTCAGTTTCAGACAAACTTTCAGTGAACCAATGAAAAACCAAAGATAACTAACGTTTCACCAAGTGTTACCCTTTCTCTTTTATTGAACACTTTATATTACTCTTATATTTCAGCTTGGCCTGTAGGAGCCTCGTTCCAAACAATATTGGGGTGAGGTTCCTAATCCCACTGCAGAAACTCCACCCTCTGTCTCGTGCCATTCACCATCGCTACTCGGGAAACTCCAACCCTCACCGACCTCCCCATCGTACAGCAGCCCGATATTTTACCTCTATGTCTCGGTTGCCCATGCGGGCTTCAAAACCACCTCCAGGATCAGGTGGCCACAACTATCAACAGCAGCGCAACTTTTGGGTGGCTCGTCTTGTGGCCCGGCTTCTAAAGCTCAGATACATTCTGCTGGGTACAGCAGTGGGAGGAGGGTACACAGCTAAGAAGGTCAGTATTCATTTTTATTGTCATAAATATTGTATTATAACTGTTTATAAGATATAGGATTATTTTTATTCTCATCAGTGATTTTAAAGCAGATTTGTAGAAAAGCATTGACACATTGGTAAAGATCTTGTCATTGAATCTCCAGACCTATGAAGAATGGAAGGACATGCTGCCTGATTTTAGTGAATATAACTGGGTCATTCCTGATTTTGTTTGGGAACTGAGTGAACAAATTGATTTTGGTAAGTTTTTTTTTTTTGTTTAATTTTTCTATCATAATTTGTATGATTAGACTGTTTTTCTACAATTGAGTCATCATATAAATAAACTTCTGAATATTAGATTGAAAAGTGTGTTAGAAGATTATGAGTTTTTTTTTTGGCCTTATGTTACCAAAGTACAGTATTTCCACTGATTGCATTTAGACCTTACAATAACATAATTAAACCTTTAATCTGTGATTAATGTTTTAAGTGGTAAATGTTCTGATTCAATTTTCAAATCATATCACCTATGAGTTACACCAGGGGTGCCCGATGCATCGATTGTCATCTACTGGTCGATCGCAGTGGCATTATGAGTAGATCGCATGGCATAAAAAGTAGACGTCAGCCTATCATCCATTCTCACTATGAAATTTATCACTTGATTGACATACACGGCAGCCAGTCTGAGCCCCCCTCCCTCTTACACAACGTGAAACCAGGCTGAGGTTGGAATCCCCACCCGCACCTAGAGGTGTGAAATGCTCCTCAAGTGTGGTTGCACATGTGCACTGCAGGCGGCTGCGATTGGAAGTAAATGGGATCGTTCAGACGCCACATGCACGATGAATGCATCTGAGCCTTGCATCAGGGTTGCCGGATAAATTGAATACGTCTTATTTACCCCCTTCTTTTCTGTGCACGTTTAACAAACACAACACACATCTCAAGTTCCTGGCAAAAACCACTGCAGACATGTTCCTGCTTTTAGTTTTCTACACCGCGTAATCTAGCGATTTTTCTAGCTACTTTTTCCTTTTGACTGTCCTTTTGGTTGCCACTTTATTTTAATTTGTAAAAAAAAAAAAAAAAAAAATTGTACGCCTCTTTTATGACTGTCTATTGTTGTAATTGTTATCCACTGTTGTCATCACTCTTTGTTAAAGAAATCAGGTCTCGTAAATGAGTCCCCGAGGCTCACAATAGGTTGAATGAATCTCATTACTCAGCACATATGACAGTTTATGTCAAAATACTATCATTTTAAAGCGACAGTACTATAGTTCATAATTTCTTATCTGGCAACCCAACTGATATGGAAACTACAATGTTTTCGTGTAAACCCACTCATTTTTTGTTTATTACCCCCAATAAATATTGGAAAGAAAAAAAAAAAAGTTTCCAGAGGTTGTTCTCATGTAAACGGGGCCTTATAGTAGGTAAATCACTTTGACTTACCGGTAGTCATTTTAAAAGTAGTTTGCATGCTGAAAAAGTGTGGGCACCCCTGAGTTACACAGTCTATAAGAGAAACAACACATTTCCTTTCTAAAATAGTGCATATGTGGTTGATGCACCCCAGCATCATTTCAACAGAGAGCTCATCCGAATACATTCATGCATTCACTACATTAAATTCAGTAGTGCACATACGATGCACATGCCTCCCTGCAGAGAGTATTTTCCATTTGACCCATTATCTGTTTGGTTCACAGATAAACTGGCCAAAGCTCTACCAGAAATGGAAGAAATTGCCAAACTCCTCCCCGACTTTGACAAAATTGGGGAAAACTTCACTTTCCTAAAAAGCCTTCTTTCCTCTGGTGAGTAAATAAGAGATCAGCTGTGCTTTTAGAACGTTAACATGGAATAAAGATTATAGTAATGTTACAAAAGGCAACCTGGTCACACAAGTATTGTAAGTGTTGTATGTTTCTATTTGGATGGATGAGACTTATCGTTGGCTGACGTAATCTGTTTTCTTTTTATTTGCCTTTTCTCAGCTGTGTTGTATTTCCCTGACATTCCAGTTACACTTTACACCATATTCCAAAATTTACTAACTTTTGTATTAGTAGTGCCACATGTTTAGATGAGACAAAATAAATGTTATTGTATCGTTTTGTTGGAAGGATATTTTTTAATGCTTAATAATTTCCCACATTTGTGGCAAAACTACAACCTGTTACGTTTACATTGAGGTAACACATTACATGTTATTGTCATAACACGACATGTTCCAAGCAACAAAATTGTGTTGCTTGTATTAATTCTTCTTTATTTTCCTTTGGATCACCATACTTGTCTAAAGGCTTTTGTTACCGTTTACTGCGTCACAGAGAAACTGTTGCTGTATAGAGGCATTATGTTAACAATTTTAAAAAACAAAACAAAACAACAGATGGATAATTATGTATCTATATCTTAAAACAAGTCTCGCTTTTAAGTGAGTCTTCGAGGTTCAATGGGAACTAACCTGTATATGTAAATAAAGGTCTAATAATAAAACATATAAATATACATTATGTTTTCATGTTTCTGAGAATTAAAAAAAAAAAACTTTTAGATATTTTCTCTTGATTGGATATTACCTGATTCTTGACTATTTAAAGCTTATTGGACTCACTGGGGATCTCATTAAGTGACTTTCTGGTTCAGCCACAACTGTTCATACTCATCATGTCCCTGGTTTGACCGCTATCCCTCTGCCCCTGTCTTTCATGATTTTTATCTTGTGCTCTTCCTTTCTCCTCCTCCCCTGCCCTCCTGTTCTCCTGTTGTCCTCCACATTCTTCCCAGGCATGAGTTTGGGTAGTGAAGTCAAAGGAGCCTCTGGTCTGCATCTGTTGTTAGGTGTGTAAACCAAGTGTTCAATAGAAAAGCCAGATCCGCTTCTTTTTTCCTCTGTCGCTCTTTGACCACTTTTCCATCATGACGTTGGTGGAGTTATGGTAATTTGGATGGATGTTGGCTGCCAGTTTATAGACATCAGTTTTTATTAATTTTGTGACTGACATCTTGCATCAGTAAAGGTCCCGTGATTTATACTTGTATGGTTTTAGATGGAAGTTATTGGCAGACATGTTAAGATTTACTATTTCTTGGTTTATTTCAGTGCAAAAACATATGAAAACAGATCAATAAACTGTTTTCGGAGTGATCTATTTTTTCATCTGTAGTATAAAGCCTCTTTTTCTTTTCTACTTTTTTGTACCCTGTCTTTGACTTGTGTGAATTTTGCCTCCTTTGACTTCCACCCTTTTACTCACCTGGCCTGTTTGGGTCTTTGCTCTAAATTACAACCTCATTGCTAAAATTTTCGAGCATCTTTCTCTGCTTCTGGTTAAGCACTATGTCCTAAGCTTTTCTTTTCATTGTTCATACACATTTTGATGAATTTACTGTCGTAACAATTCGCTGGCTTGTCTTGATCCTCCGGTAGGAACTTCAAGCAATCCTGCACTGAAAGCAACAGATTCTTCAACCGCGGCCTCACACGATGCCGGTGACAAGCAACACAAAAAGGCAAGTTTATGAAACCTGTTGACACTTCTCAGCTTCTTGTGCTTTCTGTGCCACCACCGCTCTTTCTCATCCAGCTTCAGTCGGCTGTTTGGCTGCTTTTCACTTTGAGGTTCGTAATGAAATTAATCCAAATATCCTCAAAAATGTTTGCTTGGTTCAAAGAAAAGATCAATTTAAATGGGCTAAAAAAAATTACCTTTAAATTGAAAGTTTGAAAACTTTGACATCTGGGTAAGAAGAATCTGACAAAACAATTTGAACAAAATAAACTCTGCATAGTAAATAGTATTAGTGGGTTCTTTTTGATACAAGTTCTCTTGAATATGAAACGCTTCACTTTGTTTTATTCATTATTTACCTAAAATACAACCATTTTACAATAAATAAATTTAAAAAAGGGAACGTTTATGTTGCTAAATTTGACTCACACACTGATAAGTTGCTTCGCTGCTGCTTAAAAAGTGGCTTTCCTATTATTTTGCTTTTGAATGTCCTTTTTTCTTGTTAAAAATGCTCATTTATAAAACGTTTTTTTTGTGTTTGTATTTGTCTTTTAAATTTTAAATGGTTTTAAGTGTTGTTTTGTCTTTTAAGTGTTTTATCACAGTGCAAACAGCAGAAACTGCAATAAAGGACTGAAAGAAAATAATCAGAAGAGATTTTAAGTTGAACTTTCTTATGTTGTGCTTTTAGCCTGAAATCATGGTTTCCAACATGACCACAACATGACTTTCACAAGTTTATCATTTGTTTGCATTAAACCACCATTATTTGATTATTTCTAGTAAAAATGACAAAAAATAGCACACAATTTAAAGTAAATGTGTTTGTCATGTTGAGGATTTTTTAAAAAATAAGTCATTCTTTATGTGCTTTGTGCTACAATATTCTAATGCTTGCTTTGCTTAATTAATCTCCGTATTAGGCATCATAAGACCAGTTTTGCTAAAATCCATCTAACACTGTGTTGCAGTACATTAAACTTTTGTATACAGCCACTGTAAAACAATAATTTCTGGTGTAGTCCTGTATTTTCTGTTAGATGTAAGTTCAGAGTCATGGTTAGCATGCAGCAATTCAATCATGATGAAACGTAATGTGGAGTAAAGACCACAGAGTTATTGTTGATGCCGCTTGCTGAGAGGCACTCATTGCTGTATTAGATGCCTCCTCTGCCTTCAGTCTGACAAGGTTTGTTTTAGAGACAGACTTTGGTTATACTGATGATGGTGGCAAGATTACCTAAAAGAAGGACCTCAGTTCTTTCAAACCTTGACTGAAATCCCATTCTTCCACCTGAGCAACATCCAGCTTCCTAAGCCAGGTTGGGGATCGAGAATTGGCCTGTGCGGTTGATCAGCCCTGTGGCCCATTGTTTTTTTTTTTTTTTTTTTTTGATCCTCCTTCCTCTCTCTGACTATGACGTACCCCAGCAGGGTCTGCTCGGCGAACTCATTCTTATTCAGCAGCAGATCCAGCGGCACGAAGAGGAGGTCCGGCGGGCCGCTGCAGCCAATAGTGCGCGTTCGCCACCCCAAGATCCTGCTCCCAGTACGCCTCCGAACCCCAGCCCCCCTCCACAGACACGCAAGGTGAAGGTCCCACCCCACTTCGAGCCACCCAATCCCAACAACAGCTCCCAAAAATCTCAGAGCAGTACAGTTTTATTTTTGTTTCCATCACTTCAGCATGCGGGATGGCAACTTGATAAAATTATTTTCAATTATGGTTTTATTTTAGGATCACAATAATATACTGTTACTAGGGGGGGAAACCCCAGCTATTATTGCCCAATATTCGGCCATTGTCAAAACAAATACAGAAATATAAACACATGTATATAAATACTTTGGCCTTGCAGACAAAATCCTGTAATGCTTCAAACTTGTACATTTTATCACCCACCTTTTTAAAATGTACTAACTAAATTTTAAACTAAAATTAAAATATATTGTTTTAGTAAAGATACAGAAGCCAAAAAAAGAAAGTTTAACGCACCTCTCTGTCCCACACCCAAAAGTAGTCTTCATGTTTTCAGCAGTGCTAAGATTTGCCAGTCATCTGTGGAGAACAGGCCCAAACTCTTGAAGCTAATTTTTATGAAAAACAGCAACCAGCTCAGTTTTACCCCTTTATTTAAGTGATGGGAGATCATCAGGAGTGCTTCAATAATGATTGAAGATGTGTGATAAACAGCTGCATGGTGTGATCTGTACTTTCTGAAACTAACTCGAACACATCTAAGTTTGAATCGTTTAAACTTGACAGTTATAACTTATTTAATCTTTTTTTTTTTTTTTTCCCATAAAACAAAACTGGTCTTTTTCTCTTCATATTGTTTAAAAGTAGTGTAAATCACAGTTCTTATCCTTACTTCATGGTGAATGGTTTGTTTTGGTAAAATAATTTCTTGTTTTTATGGTTTATTTTCTTCTGTTTGTTCCTATTTGTTGTCGTTTTCTCTCTTCTCTCATCCAGAAACAACATGTGATTCTTTTAAAATGCTTAAAATCAAATGGAGTTCATGAAAATCAAGCTGCTTTAACAAAACTGCTTTTGTGCTTAAGATAACGCTGTTTTCAGCGTTCTCTGGTTGATTTCTGTCTGAGAGTCTTTGGGATTGAAGCTGAAAGAAAATCGTCTGCCTGAAATGTTTGCTCTTCTCTTAATGCAATAACTTCTACTCTGATTCTTTCTGCGATGCAGTTTGCATTTGTTGAACCGCTGTGGTGTTGGTGGGAGTTCAACATTTTGAAGTAGAGTGGGAATCGTGTAATTTAAAACAAAAAGGATGCTCTAACATCCAGTATTTTTGTCTTTGTCTCCTGTGACTTTCAGCCATCAGACAAAGAAAAGGTAGACCAACTTCAAGAAGAGCTGCTTCGCACTCAGGTATAGATTATAATGGGAATAAAAACAAATATAGTTAAATAATAAGCTTAATATGTATTTGTATATTTTGTTATGACTAAAGATAAAATATATTTCATATGACATAATTTGACCCACATTAATTTATAACTATAACTATCAGATTTGAGCGAGAATATTTTTTAGGTAGTACTGATGCTTATAAGACTTCATTATTCTGTAGCTAAAGTATCAACGCATGTTGGAGAGACTGGAGAAGGAAAACAAAGAGTTAAGGAAAGTGGTTCTGCAAAAAGATGATAAAGGGATTCATCAAAGGAAAGTGAAGGTAAGATAAATAAAAACAAGCACATTAAAATACATTCTTACAATCATTTGTAAATTTCTAACATCATTTTGTGTCAAAATGATTCCTTTTTTATAAGAGCACTAGATACATGGATAATTTTGTAACAAATTAATTGATTAGTTGTTCCTTTGGTTGAACCGTTTAATAAACTGCTTTTTAATTATTATTGTTGTGACTTTGTGCAGAAATCTCTTATTGACATGTATTCTGAAGTCCTCGACGTCTTATCTGACTATGATGCCAACTACAACACCCAGGACCACCTGCCCAGGGTAAGGAGGGACTCTGTTTAATATGTCCAATAAAATTTTATTTCTTTGAGTCCAATGTTTTGAGAATTGTTACATGACGGCTAGCTCTTTTGTGGCAACATGACATTATAGTTTAAATTTCTAATACAGTACTGTATATTTATCACTAGTTTGATATTTCTGTGACCCCCCCCCCCCCGCCCCCCACACACACTGTCATCTTTGATCCTCTCTTTAATATTCTGTTATTTGTCCAACATCAAACCTGCTTTCTCTCCAATGTTACAGGTGGTTGTTGTAGGTGATCAGAGTGCTGGGAAGACCAGCGTGTTGGAGATGATTGCCCAGGCCAGGATCTTCCCCAGGGGCTCAGGAGAAATGATGACACGATCTCCTGTCAAGGTGGGAGGGGTCTGAAAGAAATCATTCGCTCTGAATTAATCAGAGGAGGCGAGGGTTTATTAACAAACTGATTAGGTTGTTTTTTATAAAATAATAAAAAAAATTATTAACAAAGTTCTGATTATTTGTGCATAACTTGTAAGTTGATGTTTTGTTTTGTATTTTTCCTGCAGGTGACATTAAGTGAAGGCCCCCATCATGTAGCCATGTTTAAAGACAGCGGCCGAGAGTTTGACCTCACCAAAGAGGAAGATGTAAGCCACGATGCATCCATTCAGTGAACTTGAGCTCCATTTTTGAACTTGTTCCCTTTTGTACACCACATTTTCTTCTGGTGTTCTGCAGCTGGCTGCTCTGAGGCGTGAGATTGAGTTGAGGATGCGGAAGAGTGTGAAGGAGGGCCAGACAGTCAGCTCTGAGGTTGGGTGTTTGTTCAAATCACTGAAGTTGTTACTTGCTGAATCAATTTTGTAATATTTCATAAAACGTTTACCATATATTTTATGTTAGACAATATCCCTGAGTGTTAAAGGCCCTGGCATCCAGAGGATGGTACTTGTTGACTTACCAGGTGTCATCAGTGTAAGTATACATTAAGCTAACAAAACTGGAAATTGTTGCAGATTTATTTAGTTGGTTACTTGTACTGTATATTGTTTAATTTTTTTTTTTAATTTTTAAAATAATTATTTCTTAATTTTCATCTACAGTAAAAGTATTAATGATAAAATGTAAATTTATCATTCCTTTTTTGTAGACTGTGACTACAGGCATGGCTTCAGACACCAAGGAAACCATCTTCAGAATTAGCAAGGCCTACATGCAGAACCCCAATGCAATCATTCTCTGTATTCAGGGTAAGTCAGGAGCCCATTACAGTTTACACACTTACATGTTAAGAGACTTGGTGGCCAGTATAAGAAACAGGAAGCTGATCTGTGAAAAGACGGTATTTCTGAGGCAGGCCTTCATTTTCACATTCATCTTGACCTTTATCCATGTAGATGGCAGTGTGGATGCAGAGCGCAGCATCGTAACAGACTTGGTTAGTCAGATGGACCCTCAGGGGAAGAGGACCATTTTTGTTCTGACCAAGGTGGACTTGGCTGAGAAGAACCTGGCCAGCCCAAGTAGAGTAAGACTACTGAACTATTCCAACAGTTGTTTAAAAAAAAATGTGAATTGTTATATTTAATATTGTCCTAGTATCTGTTTGTGTCATTTTTTTAATGCCTTGATCTTGGAATTAAAGCACAGATTTGTGGACTTTAGTTCCCTGTTGCGTAGTGAAACGGTGGAATTGGAAATGCCCTCTGTCTAATCATCTGTCTGTTCATGCCTGTTAAGTGAGGTACCGACTTCCATTTTGGTGTGTGGCTGCATAGATGTAAGAAAGTTTTATTTGAAGATTGGGTTGCCACATCAAAATCCAAGATGGTCATCACCATATATTGATGTAAACCAGCCACGCCTATCATTTAAGGAAACTATGCTTTCTTGTTTTTATACTGCTTAAAAATGTAGTTTCCTCAAATTATTGGGGTGACTGAAGATTAATCTATGGTTGACCTTGGCTACCAATAAAACTGACCAATAAAATTGCTCCCTCCACTCTCCAGGATCTATCACTCTGCACAGCCCTGGTCAAGGAAAAAAAAAACCTACCTCTGTTCTTGGTGAAATTGTAAATACTTCTACCCACTTGAATATCTTGCACCCACAAACATACTGTATTGGTTTGCTTGTATTCCCTGTTCCATACCAGTTCAGAAACACACTCATCTCCAGAATTATAAATGTAAACTATTCAAATCCCTCAGTAACGTCATAGTGCTTGTTCTTCCTTAAAATAAACTTCTCATATTACTTTTTAAAAGAAAGAAAGAGAAATGGAGTAGGGGTGGTCCTGAAGGAGGAGTTGGCAAAGAATGTAGTAGAGGTGAAAAGAGTGTCAGA
>JARVGV010000861.1:15519388-15529907 GCA_031762435.1 Hypsolebias longignatus
GTTGGAGTGAGGACAGAGGATGCAGAAGACAGAGTGAGGTGGAGGAGGATGACTCGCTGTGGCGACCCCTGAAGAGGGAACAGCCGAAAGAAGATGATTAAATTTTAAAAGTAATATAGTTAGTCAAGTTGTAATTAAAACGTCTTGTTAGAAAAACTTTACAAAGATGGACATTTATCAGTAAATCTGCAGCTTTCACACCCAAACTGGTAAAAATGTCCTTGTGATTGAGGCTATTTCCAGTTCTTTTCCACAAGAGGGCGCTCCATCCCATGATTTGACAAAGTTCCCATTAAAAGAGAATTTTACAAACGCAGGATTTAAATTCTACCTTATTAATTTTTTTTTTTCAGATCCAACAAATAATTGAAGGAAAGCTTTTTCCTATGAAAGCCTTGGGCTATTTTGCAGTAGTGACAGGAAAAGGTAACTAGTAGTATTCATACAGCATCCCAAATTTACTTCTATCATTTATTGTTGTCGTTTAAATACTCTTTTTTTATTTAAAGGGAGTAGTGGTGAAAGTATAGACTCTATTAAAGATTACGAGGAGGAATTTTTCCAAAGCTCCAGATTACTAAGGCAAGTGCTGCTTTATTAACTTAACTTTAATCATTGCTAAAATGAAATTCCCCATTGTTGATGATATTCGATGTGTGTAAGCAGGGAAGGGATGCTGAAGGCTCACCAGGTGACCACAAAGAACTTGAGTCTGGCTGTCTCTGACTGCTTCTGGAAGATGGTCAGAGAGTCTGTAGAGCAGCAAGCGGATGTTTTTAAGGGTATGACCGCACCTCAAGTTCAGACTGTAAATTTGTTTTTGTCATTTAATCTGTCTTCACATCCAAACCTTGCATTATCATACATGTTTTGATAATATCACAAGGAACTGGATGTATCTCTTAACAGTAAATTGAGCAGAAAGTGCAACTTTGGTACTCGTGACCGCTGCAGTGGGTCCAACACAGTCTCACTGTAGTGTTCTCCCTCAGCCCACTCCGCCACACTTTTGTAACCCCTCCATGCTGCTTTCTTCAATTAGTCTAGACAATCAGAAGCCACTGCTAACAACAGAGGAGATTTATAGCTGTGAGACTTCAGTTCCCATAGGTCTATTGTGTTATGTATTGATCCATATCCCATCAAACCACAAGCAGCCGGCTTTCATCCTCCTTTCTTGGCGCCACAAACCTGCAATTAGACTAATCTGCTCTGTGGATAGGGACCCGAAGGAAGGGGCACCACGCATGCTGTGTCTGTGTATCTCTGTGCATACATGAGAGTTAAAACTCCCGACTTTTATAAAGAGTGTGCCACTGGCCCCATTGCCTCACCTCCCAAAGGACCTGTTAAAAGAGTGAGCGTGCAAAGTGTCCTCAGACATTTTTTATTAAAGGATGGACACCATTAGAAATCTCAAAGTGGCCTTTATATCACACCAAGTGAAACCAAAGCAGGCTGTGTGTCTGTGGTCAATGCCTGATGATTATGGAGGCAAGTAAACAGTAAAACATCTTAAAGCTAAGTCCAGCAAGTCGAGACATTGAACAAATGAAACACGATGAGCCTAAATTATGAATGGAATAAAGTTTTATGTAAGGCTGGATTGCCCTGGTGTTACAAATCCTTAGTTATTAAATGCACAATTGAAGTTGGTTCTTGTAAAGTTTAAAAGAGTTTTGTTTGTTACATTATTTTTATGGTGATCCCTTCTTCTTTTAGCATCACGATTCAACCTGGAGACTGAATGGAAGAACAACTACCCTCGTCTGAGAGAGCTGGACAGAGTAAGAACAGTCTGCTCATAAAGTTTTTATACCTCCTGATTGAACATTTTACAAATCTAGTTATATTTGGTTGATTTTCGTTAATTTAATTTATTTTAAAGAAAGGTTTGTAAACATTTTTACAAATTGCTTTCATTACCTTTAATTGAACAAAATATGGAAATATTTTCTTTATTTATTTATTTGTGACACATTTGATATTTTTATTATTTTGCAGAATGAGCTCTTTGAAAAGGCTAAAAATGAAATCTTGGACGAAGTCATCAGTTTAAGTCAAGTGACCCCACAGCATTGGTGAGTTTATTGTAAATTAATGTCAGGGTTTAAGGTTTTTGTTAGCACTCATCAAATAAAAATACTGTATGTCTTTAGTGGACTATATAATCTAAAGCTGTAAACAACAGTTTTTCTACGAGATCAGATCAAATATAATCAGCGTTTCCAGCACTAAGCTATCTATGTGTTTAGTTCTTTTAAAATATTCTGCTGGGTTTTTTGTGTGTGTGAACATGTAGTGATAACCTGCCCACAAGGAGGAAAACCTCCCCTAAATGAGATGTATGCATTGTGTTGTTGCCTCCCCTGTGTGCATTCCTTCAGTTTTCCCTGATCAATAATCTGATGAATAGCTCACGGGCACGAGCGAGGGTGGCCCTGTTAGCCAGCCAGCACAATTGGAGAAAGCATTTATCGACAGTGAGGAGAGCTAACTCAAACAAAAGGGGAGCTGAATGAAATATGAGCAAGTGTTCATGATAAATGAGAAAGGGACAACTCTGCTGTGGTGATGGGGGACTCGAGACTCAGGGGGACTCAGAGTTTTGTTCCAGAGTCATGCGGCCATTGGGTAAAGTGATGAGGGTGGTGAAGCTCTTCATCACTAACAGGGTCATAGCAGAGTTGTGTTGGAATTCACTGTCAAGAACAGAAGCTACGGTAGCTTTTATTTTTCTGCCCCAGTGGGTCCTTTTACACAGTCCTGCTGTACACCGAAAGACATCTTTGTACATAATGTTCTTGTTTTTTGTTGATTCATCCAACCAAACATAACCAGCATCTGACTGTCCAGATCTTTAGGACGATCAAAATACAGTAAACTAGGATTTGAACACCTAACCACATTACAAATAAACAAAAAGCTGTTTTTTTTTTCTGTTCCAGTCACATGTTCCTTTTTTCTCCACACAGGGAAGCTATTCTGCAGAAGAAGTTGTGGGAGCGCGTGTCCACACATGTCATTGAGAACATCTACTTGCCTGCTGCCCAAACAATGGACTCCGGTACCTTTAACACCACTGTAGACATCAAGCTCAAGCAGTGGACTGACAAGCAGCTTCCACACAAAGCTCTTGAGGTAAAAAGACTTTCTGTTTTTACACAACGTGCATTATTAGTTTGTTGAATAATGTAAACGTTTTAATTATTTGTAGAATTTTTGTCAGCTCTCTGATTAAAATGTTTCTAAGTTTAGTTAATTATACAAAGTGTAACAAATTTATTTTAATCTATGTTTACTTTAGCATTTTATTTATGTACTGAAAAATACTGTAATTAGCTCAGCTCTCTTGACAAAATTTTTCAGAACTTGACAGTTTTTAAATTCAATCAAAAGTCACTTTCAATAGTTCAAAACCAGTTTTATAAATTCAGCAATTATTGTAATATCAGCTTGCTCTTTGTCCTCCATATATGTTCCATCATTCTCCTTCAGGTTGCCTGGGAGACATTGCAGGAGGAGTTTGCCCGCTTCATGGCTGAATACAGAGGCAAAGACCAGGATGACATCTTTGACAAGCTGAAGGAGGCTGTGAAAGACGAGGGCATCAAGAGGCACAAGTGGAACGAGAGGGCCTTGGACAGCCTGGTAAACGGGAAAAAAAAAATCATCAAATCTTGTTGGGTGCAATGACACAACTGCAAGTTGAATTAAAATGTCTTCTCTTGATCAGAGGGTGATCCAGCACAATGCCCTAGAAGACCGTTCCATCACAGACAAGCCTCAGTGGGATGCAGCAATCCAGTTTATGGAGGAAACTTTACAGTCACGCCTCAAAGACAGTATGTTAGCTGTTATTATCTCTTATCTATAACATTTCAAAGGTCTTTATAAATGTGCACATGGACTGGCAAGTTGAAATACATCCTGGTTCACTTTTTACCGGTATATAGACTTTTTACATTTATTTCCCCTCAATAAATTGACTTGGTGAGGTCCAATCTTGAAACTGCTGAACAAATAATACACTCTTCATGCTCTTCAGCCTACTTGTGATAAATTAAAAGCTGTTCAGGACTGTCATATTGTGCAAAACAGGTTAAACATTTGGAAAATTATACATTAGCAGCACTGCTGTATTACAGAAATGGTTTATTTGCAGCATGCTGTCAGGGCTCCACTGAATTATCTTTTTTTTTTTTTTTTCCAAGCACAGTTCCACTTGGTAAACACAGGCATTGACTGCCTTACGTTTGCAAGAAGATGCTCAGTATCCTCAAAATTTTAAATATTGCTTTCAGAAACACCCATTTACTCTCCTGAATCAGGAAGGAATGCATCCAGCTCTCTCTGTGTTGTAGCAGATTACAATGCCTATCCATATGTTGATTTTATGGTGCTGTTACTGTATGACTTACAATTGCAACACATTCAAAGCATGCATTACAATCTCATTTTATTTATTTATTTATTTTCACAATGTCTCCATTTTTCTTATTCCCTGCTCGTCTTTCAGCTGAGTCTGTGATCAAAGACATGGTGGGGCCCAACTGGAAACAGAGGTGGCTATACTGGCAGAACCGTTCACCAGATCAGGTCAGAACCACAAGCTTTTTTTTTTAAACTTAGTCATTCATGGTCAGTAAATATTGTGTTGTGAATTTATGAGCCACTCTGAGGCTATAAATGAAAGAGTTATAGAAATACTTATAAAAATATAGTTTAATAGAACATTAACTCTGACACGCCTTACTGTTTACCTGTCAAGGCACAGACTAGTAAGCAATTCTCTGTAGAACATCTAAATGCCCGTTTCCAGCTTGATATTATTGTTCTCTAACTGTTTTTTGGTCTTGCAGCACATTCGTAATGAAACAAAAAATGAGCTGGAGCGCCTGCTAAAGCTGCATGATGACCACACCGCGTACTTGGCCAATGATGAGGTCACCACAGTCAGGAAGAATCTGGAGGGGCGTGGGGTAGAAGTCGACCCAGTGCTGGTGAGATCTAAAGCCCAGATGTTTTTAACACAGTTTAGGACCAATTTATTTGTTGTTCTTATACTGAAATTCTTCAAACCTTGACAGATCAAAGACACGTGGCATCAGCTGTATCGCCGACACTTCTTGCAGAAGGCATTGTCTCATTGCAGCCTCTGCAAGAGAGGCTTCTACTACTACCAAAGACACTTTGTTGATGCTGAGGTGAGTAGAGAGGGTGTAGGATCATAAACCTGCAGTCATATTTAGCTTTATAAATTCACATGTTCTTGTATGTTCTTCCAGCTGGAGTGCAATGATGTGGTTCTGTTTTGGAGGATACAGAGGATGCTGGTCATCACAGCCAACACTCTCCGACAGCAGCTCACCAATACTGAGGGTGAGGAAGTGTTTGGAATACATAAATTTATCTTATTGTAATCGATTTAAGCAGTGAAATATATATATTTGTATTCTGTTCTTAAAATTTGACTCTACTTTTCTTATGACCTGAATTGCTTCAATTGTTTCACTGTACTTTTATTTCAGTTTTATCACATTAAATTCTACAAAGTTCTGATAATATTGAGCAGCCAAATAAAACCAGACTGATGAGGTAAAGATTGTGTGGTTGCATCAGAGTTTTTACTTCAGACCCAGGTTTTATGATAACAGTTGTATTCAGTAATATAATTGATCCTTGAGCCAATATTCTGAAATACGGCCATTGTGAAAAAAAAAAAAAAAAAAGAGTCCTCTCTCTCATTCATTTTCACAATGATAAAATGTCTTGATCACAGAATACGTTGAAAATTTGAATGCACTATTGTTAATTTTAACAGAATAATCCTTTTTATTTTATTTTATTTTGTGCATGGTCTCTTCGTTCTTTGCAGTGCGGCGGTTGGAGAAAAATGTGAAAGAGGTTTTAGATGATTTTGGGGAGGACATGGAGAAAAAGACCCAGCTCATCACGGGTCGCAGAGTCCAGCTGGCTGAGGATCTCAGTAAGAATATTATGTCTTGAGCTGTCTTGTCTTATGTCTTGAACTAGGCCCTAATATTATATACTCAAAGTATACACAGTTAAGTGTTGTAAAACATGCATATTTTCTATTTCAAATTTAATTCACTTTTAAATCGCTAAAGAGTCATTCTACAGGTACAGTATACTGTAATTCTTTTGGTTTTGATTCACTCAGGCTTCTTCTTCGTTCAACTCGTACCGTATTTTATTGACTACATTAAAGGGAATCCTGTCTGTTGTCAGAAGATGGCAGTGGTACTTCAAGAATCTGTGTTGACCACTTCTGGCGAGTTCAGTTAATGCATCTTGCTGACGGCACAGCAATGTTAAAACAGCTGTATGTCAACAGACAGTCTGCTTTTTTACGAGGGGTTTTATATGAGTGTTCTCTCAGGCTTCTGGCAGTTCTGCTATTAGCTTCAATCACTCCAAATTTTACATTTAATTAAAATAAATTTGTACATAAAAACTGCACATATTGCATTTGTATCGAAATTTATCTTAAGGGAGCGTTTGTGATGGAAATTCTTTCAAAAGTGGAAAAGTTAGATTGTATTTAGAGGTTCTAATTGCTACAAAGGTAAGAGTGCTTTTTTCCTTTGTTAACATAATTATATAGATTAAACGGTTGTGCAGTTTGCAGGATATTAAAAATCATCATCATCAGGAAGTTGAACTTGTTCTTGTGCGGTGACAGAACTATAATCACTTCACAATGGTATTACCGGAGGGCGTCTCTTTGATCTTTGTTAAATGTTTTGAGCAACTTAAAATAGGAAAACACTGTCTCACAGTCTATAGCCACCTCAGGTGTTTTTGGTTAAGGTGTTAAAAACTCGGTTTGGTTGATTCTTGTTGCTGTTTAATTTACATAATTTGTTGGAGCCCTTGGATAAACACTTGTTTGTTTTACTGTATGTTTGTCAGGTAATCATAATTTCCAAGAATGTTTGTTTTCAAAGATCATGAAACCAGTCTCAGACATATAATTTGTCAAATGAATGTTGTGATTTATTTGCCTTCTTATTTGATGTGTGTGTGCCTAAGTGACTCTTACAGCTTGAGTCCAACATTGGACATATTTGAGATTTTACATGTGGATTATTTTTTGCGTGCAGAAGTGTTGTATTTGTTGTTTTCAGTAAAAAGTATAATTGAAGTGTTTGTTGCTGCCGTTATACTGTTAGACTTTAACTTTATATCTTTAAAGTGCAGTATAACCTCACAAAAACATAATAGATTTTTTTTTCCATTAGCAGTGATGTAATCTACGATGAAGTCCATGATAGAGTGGTGAACTAACACATATACACACAGATCTGTCATCATACCAAACACTGTCTAAAAATCCCTAAACCTGCCTGGCCTTGTAAACCCTATAAGGCAAGTCTGTCCCAAACGTTTTCACGCAGGCGTGGCGTTCCCACTTCCCATCACCAAAGCCTCCACTCACTGATACATGTGGGAATGTGGTTTGAATCTGTCACAGAATCTTATAAAATTAAAACCACACCTGTTCATGCACATTAAAACCTCTTACAGGCTTAAATTCAACCCAGAAATTTAGTTGATCAGTAAATCTCAATTAATCATGTCCACTGTCATCTGAAATGAAGCGTAGTCTTAGTCTCACTGTTTGTTTTTAAGAATTTCTTCATTTACTTCTTTAAATGTTGATCAGAGTCTACAGCTTCAGTACAGTAACCAGAAGGGCCACATTAAACATTAATTTTTATTTATTTATTTTTATATTTGAATTTTAACTAACAGGAGCTAGAGTTAAAAAAAATTGAAACACTTGTCCATAAGCAGCATTTTCCAGCTTTACAGTTAATTATTAGTAAATTCATAAATATCCCCTTTTCAAAAACTATTTTAACCAATTACATTGAATGAAATATCCTTCAGTTTGCCTCTGCTAGTCTTTTTGGTTTTGTCAGATTTTTCTCTGCCTCCAATTTGGAGAACGTATTTTTTTGTAGGTTTAGCTTCGTGAGTCTTTCAGTGTAAGTGGATTTGGGTCATTAACTGACAGGGTCCTGAGTGTATCGCTGCCAGGAATGAAGTGTGTGGGTGTGTGGGTTAATCAGTCAAGACTGACCAAAAGGTTAGATGGGCTGATTTTGTGCTTCAGATCTTTAAGTCCAGGATCTTTTGGTTGACATTAAAGTGCACTCTTAGAATCTTGTTGCACATTTTAGAGATATTTGTTTTTTGTAATAATCTCCACTTGAATTTGTTGCTTGCATTGTGCAGTATGAAGAGAGATGTCTCAGTTGTTAGCAGGCACTGAACCTTCTGTCAGCTGAGTGCTTTTATCAACTAGTAAAGATAAACAGATTGACTTATGCACATACGGGCTTACTTACTAACTTTAATTATCCCAAATATTGAGAAATTCTGGTGTTACAAACAGTCTGAGAACATTAACACTCAAACACAAAACATACACAAGAAAAAGAAGTAGAATATGAATAGATAGTGAAAAGAAAACATCAGGAAATTAAAATTAATTACCTTTGTAAAATAAGGGAGAAATTCAACAGTGTGATGGCTTGGGACTGGAAGGACTTCCTGTACGTCAAAAATAGTCTGCTCATTCCATTTTTGTGCACAGTGTTAGATTTCCAGTCTGCTGTTGATGGGGACTCTCAGGTACTTGTAATCCTCCACCACCTCCTCTCCTTTAATGTACAGTGTGAAGGTGTGTTCCTTTTCTCAGTCAGTCACCGTCTCTTTGGTTTTGACCACGTTCAGCAGCCCTCTCCACTAAGCTGTCCACCATTACCCTGTATTCCTCTCCATCCTGAACACACCCAACATCTGCCAAGTCATAAGAGAATTTCTGAAGGTCACAGCACCAGAGTTTTACTGGAAATCATTGGTGTTAAAGGTGAAGAGGAATTAAGACCGCAGTGTTTCTTGGCTCAGGCTCAGGATGAAGTGAAAGTTGTATAGCAAAGGTCTTCAGGATCCTAGGACTGATCCAACCAGGCCCTACAGCCTTCCTTGTGTGGAGTCTCTCCAGCTGCAGTCACAGTCATGTGAGGAATGGGAGTCTGGTCCTTCAGTGGGAGGAAAGATAAAAGTTATTGTCCATCAAATGTCACCACGGAGGAGTGGAGGGTGAGAGGTAACAGCTTGTGTGGCAGACAGGGTACTTGTGGTTCTGACTGTGTAGAGGAGACAACATCAGGTTGTGAGCTGAACCTGTTGAAAAAACAATTGACCTTCTAAAGACTGTCTGATGGCATGCTGTCTTTCCCCTTACACCCAGTGATCAGCTTCATGTCAGACCACACATCCCTTACATTGTTCTGCTGTACTTTGGCCTCCCCCTTCTTGTAAGTGTTTGTACACTGCCTTAGGATCATACTGTGTCCTCCTCAGTTCTCTTCCTATCACAAGATCTTAAGGCCCTTTTTTTCTGTATGAATTAACTTGAGACTTAAAAACACTTGACAGGAATTGTACACACCTCTTCCCGGCTATGCAGACTCTACAGTAAATAATATTTTGTCTGTGTCTGTTTACGAAGCAGCCTTATTCCTGGCGTTATGAAATCATCTTCCCTCAGAGATCCTGCTTTTTTTTTAAAGACCTTTTAAAGCCAGCAGGTCATACTGCCTCAAGCCTAAACTCTAACCTGACCTCACAGGTCAGCCAACTAATACCATAGGCTTCTTGATACAGCATTTTTTTTATTTTTATTGTAAGATTTTACTCAGTCTCTACATGCTTTTTTCACTGACTCTCTGCTTCTGACAAATTCAGTCCAGCCAGCCCTGTCCCTGTTTGCCCATTCTCTCCCATGACAGAATGAGAAAGAAAGAATAGGAAATCAGAGAAGAGACCTTCACCTGACATCTCCTTCTGACAGGAAAGGAGGTAAGATAGAAGAGAAAAGAGGGAGTGATAGGAGACAGGGGAAAGGATAAACACACTTAACAAAGGCAAAAATGTGCTCCCAGGGGCAGTCTGCTGTTAAGTTCTGTTTGCCACTGCTCACAGACAGGCTCAACATCGCTCAGGTTACAAACGGAGGTCAGGTGCATGCGTCAGTAAGACGGTGTGAAAGACACTTAATGAATGGTACAGTGTAGACTGCAGGTAGGTGTATGTGTCTGTCACTGTCAGTGTGCCAGACAAGATGTATGGCACAGTGCGGTTTCTGGAGCAAAGCCCAGGTCTAATGTGCAAACAGAGACCGCAGAGCTGCTGCTGTTTCATTCAAACACGTTTAGAAACGGTCTTTTGTGTGTGTGCAGAGGGTTGTACCTGATTTGACAGTCCAATACATTTTAGTGTTTACAGTGTCTTAACTGTTGGCATTAAATATTTTTAAACATTTCTTTGTGTCGCCGGTGTATTTTCTGATTGCACACAGACATTTAGACAAAAGTTATGAGGGTTTTGATGACAGAACAAGAATATAAATCTTCTTCTTCTTCTTTCGGCTTTTCCCTCTTCAGGGGTCGCCACAGTGAGCCATCCTCCTCCACCTCACTCT
>JARVGV010000861.1:15530007-15541613 GCA_031762435.1 Hypsolebias longignatus
CCGCATTTACGGCCGCAAATCGAAACCGAAACTAAAACGGCGATCGGTCACGTCTTTTTAAACACGTTTTTTCAATGCAAAACAACTTCGAACAGCCGTTTTAATGTTTTTTTAATGTGTTTCCAAGCAGTTAGCCAACAAAATACCCTACAAAAAACAAAAAAAATATATAAAATGCTGCATAAAAACGGCAACGAACGGCGCAATTACATCAGTGGGGGCAGAGCCTTAAGTACAGAGCGCCGTAGGTCGATGGCGCCGTAGGTCGGGGACAGCCTGTACAGTAATCTGATATTTTCTTGGGGGTGCTACAGTGTGCTATAAACTTTCCAGGGGGTGCTGTAGCGTCCCCTGGCACACCCCTGGCACCGCCCCTGCTATTCACCAAATAGCAGTTCCAGAGTACACTGCCTTCTCTGAACCCTCCGTGTGGGTGCTGAAAGGTGCTTCAACTGTGAACTCCATTATTCTGTTGGTGAACTTTATTGCCCACATCCACATGGATACTGGCACTGTGTGAGCAAATAGGACTCTCTAATTACTTATGCTAATACAGTGATGACAGAGCAGAAAGGAGGAACAGGGCAAGTATGGAGGGAAGACCACATTTGGCATAGTGCTCAGGGTGTGCTCTAATTAAAAACAGAATTAATCTTTTAAACATACAGGCTTGTGAAAAGGCAGACCTCACTCTTGAACCGTGTCCTCCCAGTGAGCCACTGAGAGGTAATTACTGTTATCTGCTGCCTATTTTATTAACATGTGTCCTCAAAGAATGAAGGAGTTTAACTTAGCTACTGCTCTCACTGATGCCACAACTGATAAAGGCTGTACAAAAAGTGATTATAAAACTTTTTTTTCTGATTCTGAAAAGAAAAGAAAAGTTGTCCTCACTCTTGAAAAATCCCTTCTGGGGATTGATGTTTCCTTAGATACATAGATGAGAGACAGAAGAGATTTGGAGTGAGAGGAATTGAGAGCAGATTGGAGGGAGAGGCAGATATGTAAGAGTGGACAAGTAAAGAGATAGTCCAAGAGATTTTGCTGCCTTAGCCATGAGCGGAGTAAGAAGAGAAGCACAGAAGAAGCACACATGGCGACAGCTGGTAATTACACGCCAATCATCTGCCCACAGGCCAGTGCAGGGATTAACTAAGCAGAGAAATGGCAGGAGAAATTCAATTAAAAAAACAAATTAATAAGCAAGCAGTTTTTCTTTTTCTCCTCTGGGCACAGGGGCCACTCAAGGGATGAGTTCAGGTCTGCAGTTAGATCAGTCGTCAGGAGAGGAGCATGGTGTCTGAGATGTGATTGGTAGTGCAGGCAGTAAAATAATTATCAAATAACATGTTTGTATAATTCATGCTTTTTTCCCATGTTACTCATGATTAAACTGAAGCTGGATTTTGTTTCTGCTTTCGGTTTGTTGAGGTGAGCATTTCAGTGAAAGCTATGTGTCATAATTTAACAGGCTTTTTTTTGGTCTTTTTTTTTTTTTTTTTTTTTTTTTTGTCTTGTAAACTTTTATATTCCGTAGGCTTTCTTTGAATCAGCAATTGTTGTTGCTGTATTTGTTATTCCAGGGTATGGGCTCTTCCCATGCAGATCAGAGTCTGGTTTAATAAACGTAACACATGTTTTGTAAAGAGCATTATTTTTGGTTCAATTAGTAACAGCTACAGTTACACATTTAACACTTTGTAGATGAGAATAAAATGAACCTCGGGTTCTTTTTCAGTACCATAGCTAGTCTAATGAAAATCCCATCTCTGTTGAACCATGTATCCCTACAACTATAAGTAGTGATGACTTCATGAGAATCTTTATAAATAAAATTATTTCGTTTAGGGAGAAAATTCAAACCAACATTCTTAGTATCACATCTGGTTATGTGTCAGATGAGACAGCTTAAAAAAAATCACTAGAATCTGATTTATGTTTGGACGGTTTTTGTCCTTTTGAGCTCTGTGAATTGTCAAAAATAATAACTTCATCCAAACCATACACATGTCTGCTGGATCCCATCCCAACCAGACTGTTTAAAGAAGTATTTCCCCTAATTGCCCTTCACATTTAGGCTCTGTTTAATTTGTCTCTAAAATAGGGTTACATACCACAGTACTTTAAGATTGCTGTAATTAAACCTTTACTTAAGAAACATAACCTTGAATCAGGGATCCTAGCCAATGGACTATATGCCATGGGTAGTGGTGACGTACTTCCGTTAAAATTTCAGCCACATCTATCACGTTAGGCTCCTATCTACAGCTGTTGTTTTTAGCGTTAGCTCCTAGAACTAGACCATGAAAAAGACAAAAGGTAAAACTTCTGTGAGCTCCTGGTACAACAAGTGGGTTCTGTTGTGTGCCATTGTGTCCAGTGAATAGAAGGTACAATAGAGCGCTTAGTTTTTTACATTTAATGCCACAATTCATGGCTAACCGCAGGGAAGACTTAGTCTTTAAAGCCCAGGTTTGTAGCCGACATTTTAAACCTCAGAATATTCAAGAGCCAACGTCAGAAACAAGAAGACAGTGGTTAAAAAAGGAGCTGTACCTGCGTTGTTCCAGTGGAATAAGTTCTCCCTTCCACTTCCATGACCGGGGCTTTGGGAGAGAAGCAAAGAGGACAGCGAGGAGGAGAATACAGCAGCTGCAGTAAGAAACACGATTATGCCTCGGCTCCAGACCCTGCAGTTGTAGAGTTGGTGTTGGAGTAATGATGAGTGATTTAATAGACTGTGACTGAGGAAGTCTTTCGGACGAAAGACGAAACGTTTCTACAATTTTTTTTGCTTTGTTTTATTTTGTTTTTTGAATGTCCAGAGGACCAGACTTAGCTTTTTTAGATTCCATGCAACTAGTTTTAAACTTTTTTTTAGCTAATTTCTGCTGTTTTTCAGCAAGTTCTTCTGCAATAAGCATTCACACTGCTTTTTTGCAGGAAATGAATTTCTCTAGTTGTTGTCGATTTTTCTAAATTAAAATATGTTAAGATTTATTCATAATTTCTAAAGCATCAGGTCCAAATATGAATCTACGGTACTACTATCACATGCATGTTGCTGGCTCATTTATGTGAAGATCTAATTGAGAAGAACACCTGGCCAATGCACAGCCTCCTACAATAAACCTCTAATCTTCCCTGGAAGCTTTTTGGCATCGATACAAGCAGCGATTTGTGAAATATTGTGGATTTCTGTTTTTGCGTGGCAAGGTTATCTTCGGGTTAAGGAATGAGAGGTGTCAACAGAAAGTGTTTTGAAAATAGTGATAATGTGTGAAGTGTTGGCATGTCTGCGCACGCAGTCACTTTCTCTTTTCTCCGGTGTGGAAGCAGAAAACAATAAAGCTGTGGTTGTCTGGGCTTGCGCAGCGGAATGGCCTCTCAGCCTCACGCTCACTTTGTTTCCTTTCATCTCCTCCTCATCCTCCTTCCTTCACAGTGATTAGTGAGGGCTAGGTGAGAAGTGCTCTGCTGTGCTGCTCTGCTCGAAGATTGACGTATGATCTTCAGGTGTTTTGCTTGTGTGTGCCTTCATTCAGAAGAAGCAAGCGGCATTTACTCAAATATTTAAGCTGATAGATATTGATTTTTATTTTTGTGTTGCTTAGGCAGGAGTGGTTTTATTCTTTAGCTTATATTGCTGGTTTATTAGAAATTTCATGGTCACCGACCTGCTTAGCTTCCTAATTAGGAAAAAAATATAGATTTAAAAAAAAAACTACTATATTTGTCTACCTTTCGCAGCACCAGCACCAGTCTTGATTAAACCATTAAAATAAGTTAGTCTGCTAAGATATCCCACCCAAGTAAGATGCCTGGGTGTTTTCTGCAGTTTTATATTTTACATCCATCAGTGTTAAACATTTTATATTCTTCTGCAGGTTTGTTTAATTTCAGAATTGAATTCAAAATCTGGGCAGCACGGCGGTGCAACTGGTAGAGTTGCTGCCTCTCAGCGAGAAGGTTGCTGCCTTAAGTTTAGACTACTGGAGGACAAATTGACCTAATTTCCTAAAATTAATTGTTAAAATTGAAGAGTTTTCATTTGATACTATTTCTATCTTAACATGCGATTCTCACCCTGCCATTGTGTATCTGTTCCTCCTTCCTGTTTCTCTCAAACCCAGCCTGTGGAAGCAGATGGCTGCTTGTCCTGAGCCTGGTTCTGCTAAAGGTTTCTTTCTCATGAGGAAGTTTTTCCTTTCCACTGTTGCCTCTGTGCTTGCTCAAGATGAGAGTTTTGCAACGGAATTAAATCCTAAGCCGTCTGTTCCTCAGATAAATAGTTTTACAGTGACATTATATACATGAACGCCTCTACAAGCACTCTGCAGATGCTGGGTCTTGTCTGTCACAGTGCACTAAGATTCATAATTGGCTGTAACTATCATACCCACCATCAGGACATTATTACCTGCAGTGTTCCCTCAGTGAGGACTGAACTGGGCAAAATGGCCTTCTTCTACTCTGCTTCTGTTTCCTGGAATATCTTGCAAAAAGATCTGAAACTCTTGACCTTGACCTCTGTACGTGGCTTCAAACATATGTTAAGTTCCTGGCAAGAAGTATTTTATTTATTTATTTATTTGCTATGTTTCTTAACAAAAAAAAAAAATTGTATGAATCATTTGTGAATGTCTGTTGTTGTCATTGTTATCCACTGTTGTCATCACTCTTTTTTAAAATCCAGGTCTCTCTTGTAAATGAGTCCTCTTGGCTCAATGGGACTAACCTGTTTAAATAAAGGTTGAATAATTTACTTACCGGTATTATACATATACTGTATATGAATGTTTCTGTTCAGTGCCATGAGACAACTTAGGTTGTGACTTGGCACTATATAAATAAACTGAACTGAATTGAATTTGTATTTATTTTTAATATTTGTAGCAAGATTTATGTTGTTTATTGCTGTTTTAAAGAGGAAAGCCTGAACTGTTCTACTGGAGACACTTTTAGGCGTCTGCAAATGTCCTCTCACAGCAGTCCTCTTGGTATGTGCCCCTCAGTTAGCAGACAGTGAAACATGTTCTCCTCCCAGTTGCAGATCGTTTCCTGATGTATTTTCTGCTCGTTCAGTATTAATTAATAACTAAATGCAGTTGTTAAATTTCTGAAAGTGCCTTTATTTCATGGTTTATTCATGCAACATTCCTTATTTCATTTTTACAAACAGAAGGCCTCATTGTTTAGTTGGAAAAGTTTTAATGATATGTATGACATGTCATCATAATAGAGGTTAATAAATCTAGTAACTCTAGAATTAAGCAAAAAAAGAAGATCCTTGAGTTTTGTTTGACAGCCAATAAAAAGGTGGTTCCATGGGTTATAAAAAAAGAACTTCTCAAGTAATAGTGATGTCATTTCTTATCCTGCTCTGGGAAAGCAAAGAAGCCAGTGTGAGAAAGAAAAAGTAAGATTGGCAGTGATCGGAGGAGAAACTGAGCCACGCTTCTGTTCACGTTTTCAGCACAGTTCTGCCCCCAGGGTCCCATCCCACCCATCATCCTGCCACTCACACAGATACACAGACAAACATTTAACACCAGGTGCTGGTTAAGACAAAACGGTAGAAAAACTATAGATGTTTTCTGTTTTCACAAATTTAAACTGCAGATGGTAATGTTGCTTCAGATTAGTTTTGTGCTTTTGCATGAAAAGTTTTTTATCCAACATTTTTTTAGGAAACCATCGTAAGTGTCATTCAGTTTGAAGCATCAAATTTAAAGAACTCATTTTGTCTCAGACTGCATGTCAGAAAATAATATGCTGTGTATAAATGGCTGCTTCCAAGCTGAGTACAGGCCAAAACTAACAAGGCCAGCCACAGACATAACCAAAGCTGAGGCCTATTTGAATGTGCCTTTTCCAAAGTTTATTAATCTATTTCACACATCTTTAGGATAAAGAAAAGTGTTTCTGTGAGGGATTGTGATAAGTCCTAATTTTAATCCAGAGTTGTCTGCCTCATGTCCTCAGCTTTGTGAGGATTTTCAAGATGATTTACAACTTAGTCTCAGTGCAGCCGTTATTGGAGAGCAAAATGTGACCCTTCAAACACTTGAGACCCCCGACATTCTGTGATTTACACTCATAGACAGACTAATAATATGATACCTGTTCTGTTTAAACAGTTAATATAAAAATATGATGACTATACATCTGGATTTGTTTGGTACTATTCCTTTGCTAATAACAGTTACTGTAGCAAATTACAAGTGCAGTGATGGTTTTTATTAGTGTATCATCTATAAAAGTTCAAGTTCAGAGGCACAAGAGCAGGTGGTTGACTTCAACACCCTATGCTGAAAATGTTATTTATTTATTTATTTATTTTTTACTTTATTTATACAGGCAGTTTCATTGAGTCATGAGGACTCATTTTCAAGAGAGACCTGTTTTGGGCAGCTACTCCCTGGGAGTGGTTAGGGATTGAGTGTCTTGCTCAAGGACACCGCAACATGTAGTCATGGCAGTGAGTTGATCCTGTGACTTTCTGGTCCCAGGTCAGCTGCCCAACCTCTACATCATGGAGGACGCTAAAATGAAATGGGAATAGAATGTCTTATTTTGGGGCTTAAAGTGCTTTCTTAAAGTTTCTTAAAGTGAACTGTGACACTGAGACAAGGCAGGTCAATTGTGGCAATAGTTAAATTTTTTTTTTCTTGATAAGTATAATTTTTATAATGGAACTTTAGGGCCACACTAAGAAAGAAAATTAAAAGCCAAAAAATTACGAGAATAAAGTCATGTAAAGTCTTACTATTACGAGAATAAAGTTGTACGAGAAATTTTTATTTATTTATTTATTTATTTTTGCAGTTCTCATACTTTTTTATTTTTCCACGAGTGGGATCCACGACGCGACTTGTCAATCAATCCAATAGGCGTGTCAGCAAATGACCAATCCAAAGCTAAATGAGTCGTAATGTTATTTAGCTTCGGATTGGTCATTTGCTGATGCCTACTGGATTGATTGACAGATCACGTTGTGGATCCGACTCGTGAAAAAAATAAACGAGAACTGAAAAAAAAAATTGGTAAGAATTTTTTCTCGTAATATTAAGACTTTATTTTACTTTATTCTCATAATTTTATGACTTTTTTTTCTTAGCATGGCCCTAGGCCTCCTTCGTAAATTTTTCCCTGTAAAACCAAAATAGTTTGCAGTTTTGTTTGAAAGTGTTAAAGAAGTTTTAACGTGAAACATTTTACTCTTATTCATGTCATCAGTTTGCAATTAAAATAGGAATAGAAATAGCATGTTTTTGAGGATGGTCTGTTGAATTAGTTGAATAAAATATGGTAAAGTTGGACGTCAGTAAAAACACAATTCTTCTGCCTCCAAACATTAAACCTGGAACTTTAAATTGACGCTGTTCTAAATGTCACTCTTATCGTTATCTTTACAACTTCCTGTGCTGAACTTTAAGGTCTGGACCTTCAAAGGCACAAGTGCCGCTTGTCAATAAAACCTTAACTATACACAACACTTATCACCTGGTTCTTTAAGTTTTCTCTCTCAGAATTTTCTGTTTTTGTTTAGTCTGCCCCCCGGCTGACCCCACGGTTTGACCCGCTCAGACTCGTGCATCCCTCTGCTCAGGTTGGGCTGCTCACTCACAGGCATCTGTTTTCTAGATAATAACCTTGAGTGCAAGCGCTGATTCATTGCTCATGCCACTGACACAGCCTTCGGGTCGTTGACATACTCCTTCTCCCAGCGTCCACGTCTCTCTTGGTCCAGGTTTTATAGCACAAGCATCTAGATTTAGTGACAAATCAAGCTGAGGAAACAGATTTTCTGTTTGTTACATGAAGAGATCCAGTTTCAGAGACGGAAACGGCAGAACGTTTAAATGTTCATTGCCCCTAATATTTGCAGTCTTGGCGTAATGAGATATAAAAAGTGAATTCTTAAACAATGACAGGTTGAGACAGGAACCTGAACCCCACGTTTTCTCATGACCATGTTGTGAACTGATGCTTTTATTGTCTGAACGAAGAGCAGCATGTGAAAACAGCTTTAACCTTGGCACTAGATTCCATCTACCGGTACTAAAATCTCTCTGTCACTTTTTACAACAGCTACCTTTTTTTTTCCCCACCGCATCCTGTGAAGAAGTGACCATCTCCAGATGGACAGGGATTAGGCCCCTTTCTCTTTTCTTTTAAGTCTTTTTCTTGTCTGCCTGTCCTCTGTTTTGGACATAGTCTAATTACAGGTCAATTAAAGACCTTTTGGCTCCGTCCTCCTTCTGCCAGCGCTTCGTCCACAGCAGGCTTAGAAACCTCTACAGACTGCCAGTGAATGAGATATCATTTCATGTGGAGATCAGCAAAGAGAAGACCTTAAAAGAAAGCATTTGAGGAAAAGGCTCCCCCCCACCACTAACCCACCCTCTGCAACCCACACACGGACAAGCATTTTAAAGAAGGGGCCTCTGGGATAGAGGGTAGAGAGGATTATGGGAATATTCATGACCAGATAAAGGGGTGAGCGGTTGAATGACTGTGTTTTGGGGCTCATCTCTTAGGTAAACAGAAGCCTAAATGGAGTTTTAAATCGCTACTCCCCTCCGCACAGTCAGGAGCAGGCAGTAGTGACTGACCACTGTTTTTGTTGCATTTTCACAGGGTGGTGAAAAGAAAGCCTTGTTGTGGCCTTTTCTTTATCATGCTGTGGTCTTTGGGTTGCAAACAGATGGTGCTGGGGGGAAATAAATATCTGCTTCTCACAGATTTTATCCTGAAATATTGGCTGCTCTGAAAGACGGTATTCACACTCAGTCGTAACCTCCTGAATACATCTGAGCACTCATTCTAGAGTTATTACTAAATATGCTAATGATTGCACTGGTAGTCTGTCGCAGGTTAAAATTAGTAGCATTTTCATCATGATTGTTCATTTTTAGCTTTTCAGACTAGAATAGTGGAGCAACAATGAAGTGAAACAAATCATAATGGTTTACATAATAATTATAGTTGATCATACAAGGCAGGGGTTCCCAACTCTGGTCCTTGAGGAACACCATTCTGCATGTTTTAGTTGTTTCTCTGCTCCGACACCTGATTTATTAACAGGCTTCTGCAGAACATGGGGAAGTAATTAAAACACTGAATCCATTGTGTTGGTGCAGGGGAACAACTAAAACATGCATCATGGTGTTCCTCAAGGACCAGGGTTGGGCAACACAGATCCAAGGTAAATATAGCAGTATTGGCTAGATATGAAGCTCTGCCCAAATAAATATTGATAAAGCTGACTTAACTTGGTAGGAGGCATTAGTTTTAATTTTTCCAGTTTAGTCATAGGTTTTCAGTTACTTCAATAGCACCCAGTTGTATGCTTTCATGGTTATTCCAGGAAATTGTATCAGGATTTTTCTTATTTTAAGTCTTTTGATCTAACCTCCACACCCACTCAGCCTACATTAATCCAACAGATCTACAGGTTTCTGCTCACAGTTGGCAGGATCTTTAATGTTTGACCTGCGCTAAGCGTCATGTACCAGAAATCCACTTGTCATCCACCACATCTAAACCCAGTGAGAAACTTTGAAGCTTGAGCCTGGGGATTCCCCATGTTTTCCATGGTCTGACAGTCTGTACCCTTGTTTTACTCAAACCAAACGTCCCACCCTCTTTTTTCTTCAGGTCAGACAGATGTCGGGAATCCTGCTTCTCCTATTAACCTGGATTGAGTTATGTTGTCCTGTGGTCAGGGCACGTAGCTTAATCTAGGCCCTGCGGTGGGCTGTGTGTTGCAATGGCGTATCACGGGTTTATGTTTCATTCAGCCCCACACCTGCTGCTGCGACTTGTCAGAGTTTCTTCTGACAGGCCCCTTTAATGCCTCCATTAGGTGTAGTAATCTCTTTCCTGAGTGTGTTAACAGAGTATCAAAGGCTGGGAATTTTTTTCCCCTGCCACCTGCCAGTGGAGAACATGTTAGAAGGTGAAAAAAGATGGAAGTGGCATGACTGTACAGCTTCTTTGTTTTTTAAGATATTGGGGTCTTTCACAGCCATGTTCTCTGACTGTCTTCCATACATGTTTTAGCTTCCATATGGTTGTTTAGCTCTTCTTTATAACCATTTTCAGGTTAGAGGTTGTGGTGTGACTTTATCTTTCCTAACTACAGTTTTTCTATCCATCAATAAAAAATATTCATAGAAGTTTCCCATCAAAAAGGCTTGCACACAAGCCTCTTGAGAGTGATATCAATAGTAGTAGTTTCCCTCCAAAGGACTGAGCCTTGTGCTGATGCTAAATAGATGCTTGGGGCACTTGTGCTCCAAACCACAATGATTTATCTTCCTGAAAGAGTCTTTCAAAGCTGCATTCTCAGTTGGCTTTTTTGTAGGAAAACAATCAACAATAGTTCTCTGTGAATCTCGTGTTGCTGATTGATCAAGATGGAGCAGTATTAGTTTGCTCTTCTGAGCCAGTGTTTGAGTTAGTGCTTGGAGGAGATCCAGACAGATTAGTGAGGGTGACGGAGAAGCTGGAGAAGCAGCCAGACCCAGAGGTGCAGTTGGCATTGCAAACCATGGTTTCCTCTTTTTTTTTTATAGAGTTGGCCCAGTCTTGTTTCAGCCACTGTTAAATCAGTGATTAAGGCTGCTTTAGATGGTGAGCTCATCTCGTGTGACCGTACACGTCAGATGGACGGTTCATATTATGCTCTATAGACAATGGTAGTTAAATCGTGAAAAGAAGTGACTGCTTTCCCACTAGATTCCCCTCTTCTCATGAGAGATGCTGTTATAGCTTCTCCTTTTGCCCAGGAGGTAGATATTATAAAAGGAGGGTTGGAGCTTTGATGTGGCTGCAAAGGCCTTCATCATCTGATGTGTTAAGGAGCTCTGCCTTAAGGTCTGGCTTTTTTGTCAGAGGGCATCTCGTTTGTGGTGAAAATGTGAGGAAATTTCTACATGCCAAATATTGCCATGGGATTGAAAATGTTTTAATTGAGCTATTAATAACTGCTTATACTATTTTTATATGGAAGAATGATAAGTGTCCTGCACTGTTTTAAGTTTTTTGAAACAGTTCAACAATCACTTGGTTGGTTATCAAACTATCTCTCAGGTCGGAAGCAATGTGTTTGACACAACGGTACTTCATCTAGCTACCTAACGGTCAGGAATGGTGTGCCACAAGGCTCAGCTTTAGGTCCCACTCTTTTTACAATTCATATAAATTATGTAGGTCAAAACATTCCTGATGCATCCTTGCATCTTTATGCTGATGACACTGTTGTTTATTGCCGAGCTAACACAGTTGCCAAGGTTTTCCAGTGTCTACAGTCTGCATTTGATATCATTCAGTCAGATTTATTCCATCTCAAACTGGTGCTAAATGCTGGCAAAACCAAAGCAAATATGTTCTTGTTTTTAGTATTTTACCTTGTTTTAAGGCACCCTGATTTATTGTTTTATAACACTGCTTTTACTAACCGGATTCCAAAAAAGTTAGGACACTAAACAAATTGTGAATAAAAACTGAATGCAATGATGGGGAGGTGCCAACATCTAATATTTTATTCAGAATAGAACACAAATCACAGATCAAAAGTTTAAACTGAGAGAATGTAT
>JARVGV010000861.1:15745747-15762955 GCA_031762435.1 Hypsolebias longignatus
GCCACTTATTGCTACTTGTCCCAACTTTTTTGGGATTTGTTGACACTGTGAAATTTTGAATCAACATATTTTTCCTTGAAAATGTTACATTTACTCAGATTAAACTTTTGATCTGTCATCTATGTTCTATTACAAATAAAATATTGAGATTTGACATCTCCACTTCATTGCATTCAGTTTTTATTCACAATTTGTTTAGTGTCCCAACTTTTTTGGAATCCGGTTTGTAACACCAATCAGATGGTTTAACTTATCAAGCTTTAAGATCTTTTTCCAAATATGACATTCTTTTCTTCAATGATTTATTTTTAGTTAAAAAGGCTGATTAAAATGGGGAGTGGTGGTGCAGAGGTTGAGAAGGTGGGCCTGTGATTGGAAGATCACGGGCTCAATTCCCGGCACAGACAACTTCAAAATCTAGATGGCATAGGTGAAGCACCCACACCTGCCTCCACCCTCTTTTGCCCCACTCTGAGCCCTTGAGCAAGGCCCTTAACCCCCACCGGGCACCCTAAATTGCAGCTCTCTGCTCCACACAGAGGGCTGTGGTAGCTCGGTGGTCAGTGGTTGCGTCATGAAGGGCATCCGACATAAAAATAATTGCCAAGTCTTCGTGCGACTTATTCTGCTGTGGCAACCCCTAAAGAAGGGAGAAGCCGAAAGAAGAAGAAGAAGAAGAAGAAAAAGGCTGATTAAAATAAAGTTTAAACTTTTCTATGTATTTGCATTGCTTCTGTGCCCAAAATGCTGAGATCTTATATTTAAAAACACAAACAATAAGTTGCTGCAAAATAAAATGACCAGTACAAATTTTATCATTATGAAAACTTTTTATAAGGTTTGTCATTTTTATTTGTAATGTAATTTTAATGTATTTTTGATGCCCTATTGTGCTTAACCAAAAATTCTAAAATTAAGGAGGCATAAAGAAAGATACGTGAAAATTAGTCAGCAAAACAAAAAAAACATTTTATTAAGAAAATTTATTTTTGTTTAAGCAGTTTATTAATCTGCATGTACAGTCTTTTATTCTGAAACCTTTTTAAACATGTCAGAACAGCAGGGTGTAATACACATAGTGCTTATCAAAGGTTCAGCAAATGAAATTGGTATCGCTTCAAAAGTGCAATAAATTTGTCTTTTGCAGAAGAGATTTTCAAGGGTACAGCTGTATTTCTTAAAATGTAAGCATGTGGTCTGAGATGGTTTACAGCATTTTTAAACAGTCCCAGTCGGACAGATCAGCACTGGAATATATTATATACATCATTCAGAGATTTTCCAGGTTGTCATGTCTGGCAGCCAGAGTTTTGTAGAATACCTTGTCACACACTCAGCACATTCTCCTGTTACTTAAGTGGATCTGCTGCAGTTTTTTCTCCCAATCAGTACTTGGTATTATTTGAAAACCTAAACTCTCTTTGTATATGCTGTTATACCACATCATCATTATTAACTTTATTATTGCCTGTTTAAACGGTATGATAAACAACTTTTTTCTTCAAATGATCCAGGACAATAGTTTATTACCGGTACTTAGGTTGTCCTATGGGTTATGAACAAATTTACTTTGTAAATTGTTATTAACGTCACCAAACAACAAAATGGTAGGTTTTGTTGTTTCATTTGCATTTTACATGTCAGATCATGAGTATATCACACTTGTGTATTCTTAGCATTTTTTCATACTTTATTGGGGACCTTTATTGGGGTCTTAGTCTTTGAGATTGAATATGTGCCACACAATTTAAGTTCTTTATTCATATAAACCTGGTTCTGTGGTATCTCTATACATAGCTTACATGTTCTTCTTGGTTAAAATCTTCATTTTCAGTCAGAAGTATTGTGTTTAACACAAGGCCACTAGATGACTGTAAAGGTGTTTGTTGGCACCTTAGTGGACTTTGGTAGCTCATTGCTCCGAGGCCATTCTTCATTCCCCTCTTCATGAACAGTTTAGAGTTCTCGGCCATGGAAGATTTGAATGAAATCCTCGTAAGAGTCCAGTCTGTATTTGTTGATCCCAGTTGTTGCAAAGACCTACTGCTTGCACAGTTGTAGTTGCAGGTGATGTAACGTGTGAACGCTTCCCTGAAGATTTTGTTGAAAAGAGTATAGACCAAGGGGTTAATTCCTGATGACACGTAGCCAACCCATACAAAGATCTCCATTAGGCGGGAGATTAAATCACCATCACAACTTGAGCACAGTGCAGATGTGATGTTTGTTATGAAAAAAGGGCACCACATGACAACAAACAAGAGGAAGACTATGCCCAGCACCTTTGAAGCACGCTGCTCGTTGCTCAAAGTCTGCATTGACTTCTTGCCCATTGTTGACAGTCTCCGAAAGGATAGTTCATCTCCAGTTGGAGCATTCATTGTGCCCAGGTTTGTTTTTTCTTGCATCCTGGGAAGTCTGACATCCAGCTTGTTAATTTGCTCAACTTGAGGTGAAGTCAAACCCTGTTCCCTTTGAAAAATTGTGGAGATGGTTGAGGAGCTAAAGCGCTGAGAGACCTTTGACTTGAGCAGATAAACTTTTTTACGCAGCACCTGCACAGTAAGTAGGTAGATGATCATCATGATGGTCAAAGGGATAAAGAATGCTGTCAAGGATCCAAAGATGATAAAGTCTGAGAAGGTTTCAGGTTTCAGCAGGCATGTGTAGTTACTGTTAAAGGTGATGCTATTGTGAAGATTCTTAAGCCCCTTTATTGGAATTGGGATGGCAATACCTATGAAAAAGACAAAGCAGTTAATACTAGCAAACAACAAATTGTGTTAACCATGCTGTACTTGTTACAACACTAAACTGGTCAATTAGGCACAAAATGACTGAATATGTTAAACTTATGTTGTATTGAATAAATTAAACTTATGGTGTATTGAATATATTAAACTTATGGTGTATTGAATATATTAAACTTATGGTGTATTTTTAACCTATTTGTTGGCAGCTTGAAAATGTTAGAAGTAGCTTTAGGGTGTTGTCAGAATTTTATGTTTAATGTATACAGCCCGGGTAGAAATGAAGTAAATTAGTATCAAGGAGAGTTAAGTTGCTTACAAATGGATATGAGCCACACCAGTGCGATCTTGACCAGCGCCTTGGCTCTGGATTTGTACTGGCTGTGTTGGATTGGCTTCTTGATGGCAACGTAGCGATCCAAAGAGATGGCACACAGATGCATGATGGATGCAGTAGAAAAAAGCACATCAAGGAAGAGCCAAATGGGACAAAGGAAATCCGGAAGTGGCCATCTAGAGTCTAAAAAGAAAATGAGATGTAAAATTGATTAGGAAAATAAATGTTTGACATTTTTATCTGTGGTAGTGCGCGTCTGAAAGCAGTTTCTAAATGAATGTGGTTGAGGGGTGTCTTGTTTCCTTGTCTTAACACATATATGGGATAGATACTACAGTGACAAGGGATAAGAGTATTATTCATGCGAAAAAATTGACCTGTTTATCAGTAAGGAATGTCTTTTCTAGAAATGTAAGGGTGTTCTGACTGTTTATGGAGCTCAAGGCTCTTTATGTAGATTGTGGTTGAGTCTGTGCTCAACAGTAGTGTTTATTTTGAGTTCCAGGCATAAAACTGGCAAGAACGCTGTTCTGGCTTTTGTCTGCACGTCCATTAACGATGCAAAAGACTGTTAGTGGAAATATTTCTTTTAACATGTTTTTACCCCCACTTTTCATTTTCTTGCACCATTTTCTTGTCACTCTTGCAGGAATTTTTGAGTCACACTTTGGTTTGGTTTCATCTGGAAGGTTTTCATTGACAAATACTGCACAAGTAAACCTTCTGAACCTGTTCTGTGAAATGTTTATTTTCACACAGAATTTAATGAGCGGTGTAGCTTGTGAGCTCCACCTGGCTGCAGAAACGTTGATCTTTTTCTTTTATTTACTGGAATAAAAAACTGAATGAATAAATCATCCAAAATCTTTAACCTAGATTTGTTTCTGTAATGAACTTTCTAACTGTAAAGCCGCTGCATATTTTGTCAGGTTTTTAATTTGACAGAAGCATTATCAAAATTTAAGAAACAAGAGAGCTGTTTATTTTATTTTATGTATTTTTTGCTCTTGATATCTGTTTTATAGACTACTAGCTCTTGGATTTTCCAAGTTTCTGATTACATAAGGCTGCGGTCAGTGCTTGGTGTTGTAATCTGTCTTGCATTTGTTGTTCTTTAGGAATTACTGTAAAAAGTCTTTGCACTTTCAGCGTTTTTGATTTTTGTAATTGATGAAGTACAAGTTTAGGGTAACAAAAGTTGATCAAGGTTTGTTTATGTTTCAAATTACTTACTGTAGCTCAAGTTTATTACAGTGAATTTATTACAGTATATGAGCATCATAAAATAATTTATATGTATTTATCTATATATCACTATGACCTGATCACTCTAGAAGGTTTCCTCATTTGTTTATTTTTAAGTGGTTAATTTGGATCAGAATCATGTAAAGAAAACAGACCTGGGCAATGAAAATATACTTTTCTCCGTAGTATAGAAAATTTGCTGTTTTGGAATTTTAATTAAAACAATGAAAGTCTGGATTTAAATTATATACTCACACAAGGATCTGTCTGAGTTTATTTTTATAACTTGACCAGTGGCTCTATTTTTATATTATGATATATTCTCCTAATGCTTCAGTTTTTTTTTTCTTGTCTTTGGACTTGTTTTTTTATGGGTTCACATTTTTTTACAGTTCTCAGTTCATTAATACTTTTCTCTACCGTAGTAGTCTCTTGTACTCATCCTATGTCTGCGTTTGTCTTTTTGACCTCCTTGCTGCAATACTTCATGGTATGTCTGTCTTTATTAGTGTTGATTTGATCTGTCTAGGTCTTTAGATAAACTGTAGGCATATGAAAGTACTGTATTTCATTTTTCTACTGGAACACTGACACAGAGATTTGTTTTAATTTTGAAGAGCAATGACAATAATAAAATAATTTGTCCTGGTGAGTGGGGGTGCATTTAAATTTTCAGTATTTGAATCCAGCACTCCTCCAGTGTGTTAATGTAATTTTTTTAAACTACTTATTCACACACTCTTACCATAACTTAACTTATAAGTATGTATTATATTAAAATATTTTAATTGATGATGTTACAAGTTTTGTTTAAGGGCGCCAAAGCAAAAAGTAAATTTACTGACCTAATACAAAAGAATTAACAAATTATTTGAAATGGCTAACCCTTTTTAACTTTTATCCATTTTAACAGCAGCTCAGTCCAAATGGGAGCAATATACTGTAAATAGTTTTATTTATTTATTAATTCTTCTAAAAAAAAAAAATCAATGCAATAGTAGATTATTACAGCTCTTGTGCATTTAAGGTGGCCAAAACAGATTTAAGCAGGACTTATGTCCATGCACACATCCAGTTCTCATGCAAACCATGATGAGTGAAGGAGGCAAGACTACAAAGGCAGTCTTGTGTAACAGCATCCTTCACTCTTGTGTCTGTGTGAGAGATATAATTACTATCTGGCCCATTATCCTACAATTGAATTAATGAAGAATAATGACTTCGCTATCACCCTGAATTTTATAGAACACGGGGAATAGAAGTGTAAATCAGTTCCTGTGCAGCTGTATTTAGTTAGCACAATGAGCGGAATGAAATTAAACAAAAAGTTTGCTTATCTTTTCATGTGTTATAGTCTCCTATTTGCTTAGTCCAAGCTGTGCAGCTGCTGCTATAGCAGTGCCAGAAGAAGCACATTCCTTATTGTCTACAACCTCTAGTTACATTTCATCTAGAACAGTGTTAACAGACTAGTAAAAATGATAAGTCTTACTGTAAAATGATCATTCTACTTTCTGGATACACTTGAATCCCTTATTAAAATTTCATTTAGTAAACTTGAACTCAGGTTTTAACAAACAATTTACTAAAATTACTGGTAGACAATAATTGCCTCTATTTTTCAGCATTTCAATAACATTTTTATGTATTTAGCCTAAATTTTGTAAATCATAATCTCATAGAACTCAAATACTGTACTGTAGTTGAATTTAATCAAGCTCATGTCAATGAAACATACCTGATGAACAAAGAAAATACCTTCTCTCCACAGTATTAATTGTTTCAACATACATTATATGAAACAGGCCTTCTTGGTAAACTTACTGTATAGAACTGTGATGAGTGCAATGGGCATCACAAGAAGTCCCACCAACAGATCAGCCACAGCAAGGGACATCAGAAAATAGTTGGTGGCATTTTGCAACTTTCTTTCAAGCGACACAGCCAGAATGACCAATATGTTTCCTCCAATAGTTGGGATTATGACCATGACGATGAGTAAGGCGGCCCATCTCAGATGAATTTCAGTTGCTTCGCTTGAATGTGAACTGTTGTTCATGAATTGTGCCATGGTTGGCAGAGTCGTGTTGCTGCTGAGATCCCAGTGGGCCTGAGCGTGGGTGGTGGCTCTGATCTTCCTGGTTTTGGTCTCTCGGTCAGCATGGTCACTGGGTCCCACAAGCAAAGGTGCAAGTTTTGGTGGGACCACTTAAGACTGGTGCACAAGAGGTCTCATTTCTTGCACAGCAAAATGAAACTAATAGTTCATGGTCCTTAAAAAAGTCAGTGCTTGACTGGTGAAAAATATCCAATGTAATAAACTCCAATGCTAAAGTAATCCCACCACAAGTATTACTTCCACAGAGACACGCTCAGAGTTCCTCACTTTCCCACGCAGCTCATACTCATGTCATCACTTTAAAAGAAAAAAGAAGTCTGTTTAGGAAACAATGATTCTGCTCATACCTATGTGCTTTAATTCATCTAAATGATAGCAAGACATTCATCATTACAAAGAGTCTTTTTGTGTCTTTCTTTGCCCTAATATGTAGAAAATCATAGCTCACATATTTTATTTAAAGTGTAATGTTTTTCTCTCCAAATAACTGAAGAATGACAAATTAACAAGAAAATATTCTAACTCCAGTTAATGTTCGTAACAAAATTACAGGCAGAGTTGTCTATTTTATATAGAAATATAAAATAAATGAATGTAACTGAGTAAATCAGAAGGCTCGAATGGAATTAGAAAATTTGAGAAAAAATATTATTTTCTTACCTTTTTTCTCAAAGCAGTGTTAGCTTTTAAACACTTTTCTATCTGCTCAATGCCTGGTTTTAGTCCTTTAAGGCTTAGTTGGGTAACGATGCAGCTCAACGCCCAGCGCTCTTCCTTTTGTAGGTAGAATCCTTCAAGTGTGACGTTTCTCACATAAGAATGTAACAGATGCCTTTCTGCAGCCGCCAACTCTGTCTCAGCCTGAAGCAGTCCGTGACGTGGACATAGCGTTTCTTCCACGTCTTGCCTTGCATCACCTAAACCGATCACAGGTTTAAAACTTTCGGATATTGTGGCCCCTCTGCCTCTCGCTCCCTCCCTCTCATCGGCTCTTCCACAGCCTGTAGGCGGCTCGCACGCCTCTCCCGTCTCTCGCTCTCTCTGTCTCACTCCCCGCTCCTCCTCCTCTTTTTGTCTGGCAAGTCAGATTCTATACAAAACAGATGAACGTTTTCTTGCTGGACGCATGCCAGTGGTTTGGGGAGGTAATTTCTCTCAACACAGCAGTCCCACTGTTTATATTTGCCACTCTCTGTTCTCTCCCCCATTCGAAACAAGTGACGGGTGCTTTCTGGGGAGAACCTTTTTATGTGGTGGGTGTACTGCTTGACTTTTTTTCTTTGTCCCTAGTAAGTTCACCTTTTCAGGCTTAAAGAGTCACAGTCTTCTTTTCAAACACGCACATGCATACACACGTACACACACACACACACACACTGGTGTGCCTACAAAGTTTGCTCTTTAAAGCCAACTTTGGGCTTTTTTAAAAATTGTTTTTACATCTTTAGTCTGAATGATGTAAGATTATTAAAAATGAAAGAAAGGCTGTGTGTATTTTTACATTACATTCAATAGTATTAGCTACACAAAAATAATTTTCTCTGTCTTGTCTGCAAAGTATTCTGCACACCTAAAATTTTAGCTGTGACCATGTGTTCTCACTGTATTTCCTTGCCCGCTAACACTTGAAGAGTTATATAACCCTGAGTATGATAAGTTCCCATTGTGATTCAGTGCATTTTAAAATCAGTTCATTAGTGACCCAACATTGCCTTAATCCCTCTTGGATGAATGTCTGTAAAAGACACAAAGTAAGCTAATGTAATCGCCTCTTTTACAGCTGGGGTATTTAACCTTCCTTAATCACATTTCACAAGGCAAAATGCTTCTGCAATGTCTGCATCTACTTTATAGTCTGGCTTTTTTCTTAAAAGATGTGTTGCTTTTCAGGTGTCTCGGGGCACTTTGAAACAAGAATAGGTCATTAGCAGCTTTGTCAATCTCTGAACATAAAAAAAAAAAAAAAAAAAATCAAGCTTTGCTAAATGGATGTTTTCTTATTTCTCGTTTCACTGAATTTGGAGATTTAGACCATCGACACAATGTTTAAGTTGAGATAAAACATGCATATTTGCTTCACAAGTTTTA
This sequence comes from Hypsolebias longignatus, assembly GCA_031762435.1. Classification (NCBI taxonomy): domain Eukaryota; kingdom Metazoa; phylum Chordata; class Actinopteri; order Cyprinodontiformes; family Rivulidae; genus Hypsolebias; species Hypsolebias longignatus. The sequence continues at coordinate 15,754,287 of JARVGV010000861.1, forward strand.
ACTTTTACCAGAATCTAATAATCACTACATAACAAGTGCCTTTATTAGTAGGTTTTAAACATATTTAAAACATAATATATTTTTGAAAGCTTGTATAGTATTTTTGTTTTGAAGCTGACTCCTCTGATTCATTTTGCTTGGTTGAAACTTTGTTTAAATAAACAAAAAGTACATTTATATTTTGATGGTAAAAGCCACAACCTTGACTCACTAGCAAATCAAAAATTATTTGCAACGACTTTTACACATTGGTCATTTTCCAAGTGTGAATTAACAAACATCAGTGGTCTGCTAGGACAGTGTCAACTTCATCCTGTGGGGGGGATTAAACGCCTCCTTGATCTAATTGATTTTAGGTGTGATCTTGTTTCCACATCCAGATGAGCTTGAACACGCCCCTGAATTGATGCACAAGGCTAAAGAAACCCCACAAAATATTTTATTTGATATAATATTTTAATCATTAGCTGACAATTAGATGTCAACTTTTATTTATATTTTAGATTCCTATAAATTAATATGTGTAATACTGTTTTTGTGTACACATAAATTAAAAGCAGAAAATTGTAAATTTTGTGGGACATGATAAACCAAACACATCTATTGAGTATGAAATATATTTAGTCAGGGCTTGAAATGCTCAAAATGTTGAGACTTGGCTTTTATTTTAGTTGCTGACAGCCAACTTATTGATTCACAGTGATTTCATTTTTTAATTGTTTGTGAATCTAACCAAACCTTTTAGATAATTTTTGTAATGGGCTCATTTTCAGATCCTGGCAGTTCTGATGCTGTCAGCATTGCCTTTTTACTAGAAAATGTCAAATAACACATTTGTTCACAAACTGCATTAACCTCCAACATGCATTTTTTTTTCCAGGTTGATGTTATTAAATAAGTATTTTGTTTTTCAGTTTTATTTGGATTCTTCTTCTATTTGACCCCTAAAGATAATAACTGCTTTTGACTTGAAAACATTTATATCACCTCTAGTTTTGACCAAGTTTACTCTGGTGCTGTCAGAAGTGTGTCCTCTTGAATATTTATTTATTTGTGTCCCTGGTGTCGGCAGGACTCCAGAGCAGTGTCCCAGTGTTGTGTCGCTTCTGTCGGAGAGCTACAACCCTCATGTGCGCTGTGGGGCTGCCATGGCTCTGGGCATCTGCTGTGCTGGGACAGGCAACAAGGTGAGAGCATCCTGGATCCTTTCTAAAAGTTTAATTTCTTCAAATCAAAACAGTCTTCTTCATCGTTTACATTTTCTGGTGAGCTACTGTAAATAAAACGCAGCACAATTAAAATATAGGAAACAGAATTCTAGCTTGGCCTGGAGTCTGTTCTGCAAAAGCTTTCGCTTTAACACCCAATTCAACAGTGGCTTTGCTGTCCTCATTCAGCCTATGTGCTTTCTTTTCCTTTTGGAACATGTGCATCACTGATGATAAGATACCCTAAGCTAAATGAACTGATGGCTCCTTTAAGCAGATATTTAATGGCTCATTTGTGTAAGTTATGGGATGGAAGGGGATGGACTTGAATAATCTTGCCTAAGGTGTTGTGTGCTCTTATATTTTAAACTCCTCAATTAACTGTATTTATTAGATTTATAATAAATGCATTATCTTACTCCAGAACGTCCTTTCTCTTTCACACTTTTCGCAATACTCATAGGAAATAATTGTCTCCAGATCACAAAACAAGATTACTGAATAGACTATTTTACTTGTAATCCATTAGGATTTGCTGTAATTGTTATTAATAGTTGGCACTGAAGGAACTCGCATGTGAAAAGTTCATTGCAGATTAGTCGATACAATGATCTAAGTTGGCACTCAGTCATTAAGCTTCACGTTGTCTTTGTGTTTGAGTATCATGAAGTCCATACAGGAGAGTTAGAAGGCAGTTGTCGGAGGTTGTGTCAGTTCCCGAGTTGTCCAATTTTGTACGCCGAGCAGTTTGAGGTGGTACAGCTATGGCTCATTGCACCTTAAGGTCATGAGCACCAAACTGAATAATTTATACCAGAACTGCTCCGATGCTGCACTGAATAGTTTATTTATTTTATTTTCATGTTTTCTTTCTTCTTTTCTTTCGAAAGTAGTACCTCTAGTACATTTGAATATAGTGAGAGTAATGATGTGGCAAAAAAAATAAAATAAATAAAACTGGCTCACCGTTTTAAAAGGAGCACATTTCTTTTTTTAACACATTTACTGGACTGGTGATCTTTTTCTCTTGTACATTTAAAAGAAAGTGTAGCCAAAACAAAAGCTTTTTTTTTTTTCCTAACAATGTGAAAATAAATAATTTAATTTAAAATTGATTTAATAACATTTTTAGAAAATAAAACGGAAATGATGTTCACCAGTAAGTCAGTGCAGCTATTTCGCACTGAAGCCTAAACGGACTCTCAGACGTAACTTTTCACTGTTTCTTTTCAACGTCATATGATGCGATTTTTAGAGGTGTGCCTAAAAAAACCCCCAAAAAACTCTTGGTTAATTGAGTTATGCTGTATTTCATTTATTTACATAAGCCTCAAGCCAGTTTTTTTCCAAGTTTTGAATTGAATATAATTTACCGTGTACAGATCAGTGTATATTGAGACTGAAATTTGTTTATAAGCACAACTTTGTAATGTTTGTGGATTAACTGTCTCTAGTCAGACAATAAATACCTTCAATTACCCCCTCCTATTTAACCTGCAGGGACAGGATGTAGATCTGTGATGACTGTACACTTTATTATCCCAGAGCTTGGCTGTCTGAGCCAGCTGAGCTGTGAATACTGATGAAACTGTTTGTTTTACCTCCACTTTCATCACTGCAGTTTATTTTCTTTGCTCGGCAAGGCTGACGCCACTATCTGAGCCTGCTGGTGTCAGTTACTGCCATAAACTATTGGGGCAAAATAAAAGTTACAGTGATGGACTTTCTGCAGAACTGGAGAGCACAAAAATAAAAAGAAATGGATGATTCTTTCTCTTTCACTCCTCTAACAATGCTCATGGGAAATGAGTAATGGTTAACTCTGTTGTCCACAGCGACCAGATAGGGCTGACACTAATGTCATTAATTTGCGTGGTCTGTTTGCCTCTGTTGATAATCACTTTTCCTGTATAAAACCAAACAGAAGTGCCACAGTTGCAGCAGTTGGTTTGTTCTAGAGGAGAAAATGTAAAATATTTACAGTAAAAAATAGTTTGGTTACTGTTTGGGAAAATATAGCTTTCACTACAAGTCTGACGGAAAAACCCATCTTCACTGTTCTTCCATTTCAGCAGTGTGTTAAAGAACTGACAGCGCATTTGTGATTATAAGTATTTTATATAGTTTTTGTATTTTGTTTCTATGCACATCTAATTCAACTAATACTTGAAGTTTGTTTTTCCACAATAATGAAATTCAGTTTAATTTTACATCGAAGGGCAGTTTTGTTAATCATGACAACATATTTTCATGCAGTCAGCTTCCTAGTTATAATTATAACATCCGACTGTAGATGTACACTCTCCGTATGGTTTTGGAAGTGCTACAGGAAATGTTATGAAACGTTTGTATTCTCCTTTTGTAGGAGGCAATCAATCTGCTGGAGCCCATGACCAATGACCCAGTGAATTACGTGAGACAAGGCGCCCTTATTTCTTCAGCCCTCATAATGATCCAGCAGACTGAAGTTACCTGTCCTAAGGTAAGTCTAAAGCAAACTGGCTTTATTTTCTGTAGCCTGGTTCACATAGATTATCCAGACTTTTTAAGTATTTCTATAAAACAGCAAAAGAGAATGTGAGCCCGTCTGTAAAAAACAACAAAAGTACAAAACATTGCTGTCCCGTTTTGTGTGTGCATTATTTTATTTTATTTTTTTTTCTGAAAAATAACAGTATGCTTCAGTGTTTTTTTTTAAATAATCCCTAATGCCACTAAGACCAGCGTCTTTTATGGAGTAAACTACAAAAAGAAAGAAAAAAGGAAGACTTTCCTAAAGGCAGAAAGCTTCCTCCGTGTGTAGGCAGAAAACGTGTTGTTTGAGTCATGGAAGACTTGCAGAGTGACGAGTCCCAACACAACTGCACGCACTCACCCTTAAAGCACCTTGCGCTTTGAAATCAACGATTAGAAAAGCCGAGACACGTTTTCAAAAACTCCCATCTGTTCACCAGCAGTTTCTAAAGCCTGGTCGGTATGCAGGATTACACATTGCATTGCATCCATTACTTTTTTCTGCAGCCTTTGTAGACTTCAGCGTTGGGTTTATAGTTTGATGTGGTAAACTTGTCCAGTTGGTTAAATCAGTTCTAGCACAGTATTTGTTTAGTTTTATTGGACCAATCGGTGCAGTGCTAGGAGTTACATCACAGCCATGTCTGTGGCAGTGCTGATGTGGCTGTGTGATACAAATTCTGTTGGTTTTATGCTACTAAGTAAGTTTGTTTCAGTCTGTGAAGCAACATTTGCATTTTGACCTGTTCAGTTTACAGCCATTTGTGTAGAGGTCATTGATGAAAATATTTTAGGAAAGATATTTCTTCAGATGAAACATTTTTCTCCTTCATGACGTATTTTAAAATTTCCCGTTGTCTTTAGGTGAACCAGTTCAGACAGCTGTACGCAAAAGTGATCAACGACAAGCACGATGATGTTATGGCCAAGTTCGGCGCCATCCTGGCCCAGGGAATCCTCGATGCAGGTCAGTGTTCAAACAGAGCTGCTGCGGGTTTACCCCTGTCTGTCACTGAGGGAGAGATTAAACTGGGTGTGTGGTTGTGCATGCCCCATATGGCCTCACCTCTCAGGGGGAACAAAAAGATCTGGGTTACTTAATTACATGGCGTAACGAGCAAACTGCCCCAAATGTTTTGTGGGTTTGTGGTTTTTATGTGTATATGTGTGACTAAATATGAGTTTATTTACACTCGAACAAACACAAAGCAACTCTTAGGCTGCCCACCCCTGCATTCTGTCTCTGGAAGAGGTCTTGCTAAGGTACATTAGCGCCTGGCGGTCCTACCTCAGCTGCGCTCCACCATATGGCCAGTTGGCCTCCGCTTGGTGATTACTGTTTGTCTGATCGACTCTGTGTTTGTGGACACAAGTAAGCAGTCTGTGCAAGTGTGTGTTTGTGTGAGGTCCCAGAGAGCCGATCGGCATCTCGTAGAGAGCTGCACATTCTCACACACGGTATATCAGAGTACATTCACGTGTATGCACAAACCCTTACTGTAGGCAGGAGCAGGAACCTGTTTCCTTCTAACACTAAACCTGCGTGCTAAGACTCAAATAAACCAGCAGTGTTAATACAAATACACAATCAGGTGGTGCTGACTGAAGTTGTTTTAAATAAGAACTTTATTACTTCCACTACTGGAGGAAGTAAACTCTTTTGCGTAAGTAATGTACTTTATTCCCCCCCATCTATTCATGAAATGAACTCGTCTTGCACAAATTAAAGCTGAAACGTTGTAGCACTTTAACTCCATTTCTCCTCACTCAGATTCTTGTTCGCCACTGACCCACAACTGTACAATCATCTAAGTATAAGTATTCCTGCAGATGTCAGGACTCTGGTCTGAACTTTTAAGGCTGAGGTGAACGATGTGAATAAAACCTAGGAGCACACACCCCTGTAGTCCTTCAAATTGTGCAATAAACCAACTTTTGGTTTTAAACTGTGGTCTGTCTGTCAGGTTCTCTCTAATTCAGACAGGTGTAGAAGTGTCTGTTTTCAGTTTCCTGAAACAGCACATCTGGCTAAATGATGTTAAAACTCTGAAGTTGGAAGACAATAATCCTCACAGTTTTGCCTGTGTTGTCTAGAAGGAACTGAATGTAATAAACTTTGTAGACCAGGGGTGTCCAGTCCTGGTATTAGACGGTCATGATCATGCATGTTTTATTTGTTCCTGCTCTAACGCAGTGGTTCTCAAACTGGGGTCCCTGGACGCCTGTGGGTCTGCGAGCCGGTGCTTGGGTGTCCGCAACAACAACAATACAGTATATATATTTTGCAGGAAATCACATCTACTTTTATCAAAATTTTCTGGTGGAGGACCCCCAGACCCCCATAACCTGTCGGCTATTTGCGTTCTAGCATCGATCAGTTTACAAGTTAAGCCCCATTACTTGGTATGACTACTGCTGTTATGATTCTGTTCATAACAAAAGATTTTTCTGTAATAATTTGAAGTGGCAATACATTTAAGTTCATTATATGAATAGGTAACATTTTAAAGTGGTTTTTTTTCTTTTTCATTCTGTTAATTTTCTCAAAACTGTCATTTTTGAAGTTGAAATTAAATATGTTGTTAAGTGCTTGAATGAAAAATACCACATGATTAAAAGTATAACAATTGTATTAACACTATTAAAGAACAGGTCTTAAGCATTTATGTTACACACATATTTCCATTGCATTAAAGAGACAAATTGAAGAAAATTATTTAATAAACATGAGGGTTATGAGGGGGTCCCTGAAACTTTTTCTCCCCTGTCTGTCCCTGAACCCAAACAGTGTGAGAACCCCTGGGGTAGAGGTAGAACAGCCGACTTGGGACCAGAACGTCACGGTTCGACTCCCAGTCATCCCCACATGTTGTGGTGTGTCTGAGCAAGACACCTAATCCCTAATTGCTCCCCAGGTGCTGACATACCTGCCCACTGCTCCACCTGGGGGAATCACACGTGCGATGTGTTAAATGCAGAGAACTTGTTTTGCCATTTTATGGGAAAATACGACGATGACAATCTCAGACTTCCCTTCCCCACAGCTGCCATGATGAAGGCAAGTCAAAAAGACTCACTGAAAGAGCTTCTCTTCGCCCAGCGTGATCCCGCTCCTCGTGAATCTCAGCCTGTAGGGAAGGTCGCTCTGCACGGAGCAGCCAATCACAGCCGGCTGCATGTAGAAGCCTTTCACCACATCAGGCATTCTCACAACTGGGGGATCTGCACAAGGGAGGAAACAAAGGTTAAAGTTGACAGAAAAGATTAATGAGGTGTAAGAAGCCCTGGAGAGTGGTTTTGGTGCGATGTGTCCACAGGGAGGGTGGTTGCTGCCTTGCCTGGAATGATGTTGCTGTAGGAAACACTGGACAGCCTCTGGAACTGGAAACCCATCTCGTCATTGCCAGATACCTTGATGAAGAAGCTCTGAGGAGGCGAGCGAAACTCCGGGAGAGTCCACAGCCCTTGTTGGCCGAGGTCAGAGGGCAGCGGTACAGGAATTGTGCGTAAGGAGCGACCTGAACCTGACACAAGCTCCACGTGGCTCAGAAAACCTGGGGGCTTCAGGCCTGTACATTTTAATACAACATGAGCTGGAAGTCCTGAGGAAAAAAGAAAAGAACAGATTGGCCTGAAGTCATCTCCAGCACAAACTATGAAATCAGGTTCAGTCAGCTGACAGAAACCTGTCTGCACCTTTAACTGGTCTCTCTCTGGTGTGGTTAAACTCCAAGACAGGTACAGTAGAAAACCCAGCCCTGAAGTCCAGACTGCTGACACCCGTGACCCTCAGGGTGTGACGCCCGCTGCAGCTTACCTGCACAAACAAAGCACCAGAGCTCAGTGACGTAGCTGTCATCAGAAATGAAGTTTTGTTGATTCTCCTGGAGGGAAGTACCTTGAGTCTCCAAGTTCCTGGTCTGGGAAACTTAAGATTGACGACTCGAGCAGAGTTGGGAATATTCAAGAGCTCTGTAAGACCCTGCTCAACACCGACTTCCCGACCTTTGGAAAGACCAAAAAACTAATTATTCAACGTGTCGTGCGTATTTTACCGATATTTTCGCCGAGTAAGAAATGGTGGAAAGAGCAAAACTGTGACAACCAAGGGGATCGCTCAGCTCGATTTGTGGCGCCGGACCGCTGAGCGACACTGTGACCTCTCTCAGGCTGGGGTCAAAGGGCACTTCCCATTTATTTTCCTGGGCACGGTCATGGTTGGAAGACAGCAGGTGGACTTTCATGGCCTGAACTGTCTCTTCTACCCACTTCAAAACCTGGCAGATGAAAAACAGCATTACTATTAAAAGGAGACACGTTACTAAGTGCATGAGGCAAACTGAGGCTCTGACCTCAACTTTGAAAGATCCCTTCTTAAAGTTGGCCTTTCTTTAAAAAAAAAAAAAAAAAACTTTCCATGCTTTCCCTTCTCTGCGTTTTGTCTAAAGAGTTTTCTTTCATTGCAAAAGTGTTCCATGGAGAGATTTTACCTAAACAAAGGACAAGCAAAAGAGCTCAGCTGTCAAACTGATAACATACAGTTTTCTGCGCTCTCAAGCATCTATTCCCTGAAGAGCGTCTCTCACAGTGGAAGGTTGTCAGGCAGTCGTCCCGCTCCTGCAGCACAGCTTTCATGAATCACACAGCTTGTTCTTCAGAATGAAAGGACTGCTGGATGTGGGGGCGGCACGGCTGGCGATGTTTTAGAAATAAAGTTAAGTATTAAACTGAATGTTTATGTACCGTATTTTCTGGTGTATAGGTCGCACCTTTTTGCCTAATTTGCATGCCCTGCGACTTATAAAGAGGTGCGAGCTGTTTATGGATTTTTTTCCATATTTTTAGACCCATTTTTGGCTCAGATATGACAGTTTTTCATTTTGGCCAAAAATGGTGTAGTACCACTTTCGGCCGCTAGGTTCCACCGACCTTTTCCAGCTCATGTGT
>JARVGV010000861.1:15805980-15821854 GCA_031762435.1 Hypsolebias longignatus
TATCGCTTTACGGCCGTATCAGTTTACGGCTCGGCCGTTGGAACGGATCTCGGCCGTAAAACGGGGGTTACCTGTATGCAATAATCATAAATGATTACCACACAAATAATTATAAGAATATTTACATTTTTATAATTATTATTTCTATCAGGATTGGATTTAGTTTTAAAAAGTTATTGGATGTCAAAATGATAGTACTTATTGAACCTGTGATATTTTAATGCAAAGTAATAAGAATGAGGCAAATACATACATAAGAAGATTGAATGATTGAATGAGCACACTGGTTTCTGATCGGAGCGACCGTCGACTGCTCAGAAACAAGAACAGATTAATTAAGCTTCAGTTTTAGCTGGGTCAGGATTAGGCTAGTTTCAGGGGATTATTCTCCAAGGAAACATATGTGCCTCCTCTTTTGTGCAACTGAAAACTGAATCAAGGATTAATCCAGGATAACACAAAACTTCTGGATTAATCTTTGATTTTACTTTTGTGCAACGGGCCACAGTTTCCATGAGTTTCAGGATATATTCAAAACATCCAACATATAACAAATATTATAGATAAAACTACAGGAGACTCGGAAAGAAAAAAAAATCTCAACGTTGATAATTTTTTGTTTGCCGGCAGGAAATGACCTCAGACATTCAGTGTGTGTGTGCGTGACAATGACCACCACTTTCTGTTTACTTCCTGGACAGTAACATGCTAAACACAAACATTATTCGTATAAACCCATATTTTGATTTTTGCACTCTGCTCACACAGAACTTTTTCTTTTTTCTTTAATTTAACATATACTGCTGTACAAACATCTCTCTAACAGTGCAGGTATTCCCCAAACAGTTTGTGTAATTCAAGCAGGAATAAATCAATCATCTTCATCGTGACCTCTCCAAGTCTCTGCTTGAGCTGAAGCATGACTGACTGTTGTCTGTCTGAACTTGCACTCTCTCTCATTGCCAGATTATCTAAAAGTAATCAGAGAATAACTGACCAAGCGTACATTTTTGCCAAGTTATTAGCTCAACTGTAACAATTGTATCTGTATTAAATGTCTGGATAGAAGGAGAGTACCAGTTCATACAGTTATATTTTACTGGATTAGGCAGACAAATGCACAGCCATAACAAACTTACTGTACAGCTTTGACAGAGAAAACAGAAAACTGACCACATGTATGGCATGCAAATGAGCCTTCACTCCATGCAGATTAAAAAACCCAAAGTTTTAAACCAAACTTGTAACATTTCTATTCCATTGTTTTAAATATTGGCTGATGTTTCTGATACTTTTTTGTAACACAAACAATTAAGCTAAAGGGCTGTTGACTTTAGTTTTGAAGCACTTTAGACACATGGGGAAATGTGAACAATTACAGTACAGTACATTGAGATAAATGAAGACAAAAGACAGCAAAGCATCAAAACACTGACGTCAAACCAGCAAGTCATGTTTCTTGTCGGACGAACAACAAAACAGCATCAAAATGTCACATGCAATGAAAACATCTGCACTGATACATGTGTTTATGAGGTAACAAAGGTGAAAATATCTCCACAAACACTGCAGTCTCTTTATAATGTGCTGAAGAGGAGATGAAGGACTAACGAGAGTGGGGTTACAACACACAACTCGGATGGAAATCGATGCATCGACTACGTACGGAGGTCGACCTCCAGGCACAAAAGTTGCGGTAGTCTGGTACAAAGTCAACATCTGTCACCTCCTAAAACGTCACAAACAGCAAGAGAACCACACAGAGAGAAAAACGAAGGAATCGATCATGGATTTAAGAATTTAAGAACGGTCCGAAGCGGGAAAATCTTCAACTGACAAAGGAAAACCAAACAAACACTATAACCACAAGCAGACATGGACACAGTGACACTGTCACATGCACCACACCATACAAACACCTCTAATCTATTAGATGCACTCACCAGATACCAAACATAATGAAAACGGCTGAAAATCTTCATTTGTCAAAACCTTTTCTTGTCCGCCGACTGGGATGTGTGCGTTCCCCGTAAGGTCGATAAATGATCAGAGTCTCAAACCCTCTCTGTGTAACATCTCAGTGACTGAAGTCACTTGAAGCAGCGTGGTTTGTCTCTTTCTCATACCCTCAGCTCCTTCTCTACTGCAACTGAGTCTATCTAAACACTCATCACTGCCCCAGCTGCTGCTCCTCCTCTACAGGACTTGCGCTCTAAGCAAAGGTCACTCTGTGTGTGGGTCTGACTCTTAGTTTGGGATAATTAGGTGTACCACAAAGAGGAGTATGACCATAAAATATTCATAAACGATTTCATGCACTCTTGCCTTTAACCCAACTATTATACTTAAAATGTACAGAATTTGATCCTTAAACATGGACTGAAAGTATTTGTTTATAAAATTGTAAAGGTGCTCATGTGAACAGTAGGTCTTTAGCTTACTGAAAACCACCGTGACTTTGTCCAGCTTGGCTCAGTGTTTCTGCTGAATAATGCACATAGGCAGAGAGAGCATACTAAACACAACCTCCAGACCCTTTTCAACTCCTGTGAGGATGAAAAGTTTCATCAACAAAATGATAACAGCAATTACTCGAATTCCCACAATAAATTAAGTATCACTAATATGGTCAGATATCAGTTAGGCCTGTCACAATAACAAATTTTGCTGGGCGATTGTCTCAGAAATTTTTGCAACAATAATATTGTTTGAAATTTGACAATAATTAGTACAGTAATTGTCAAATTTATGAAGAAATGTTGGTTATTGTTTGTGTGTAGTACCTTTTCTGACCACTGGATGACAGTATAAAATGGTTTGAACCAAAGGATGGATAGTGAGGGAGCAAACAGCGTGTCTCTAAGAAAAATGGGAGGGAGGCTCCTTGACGTGACGTGGGCTGTCTCTCGTTCCTGTTTTTTAGTTCGAAAAATGGCGGATGCTCGGTGTGGTTTGAGTTCTTTAGCATAGCTAACTATAGCATGCATCAGGATCTTTAGAATAGCATTTGTCACACAAAGCTTTTAATAAAAAAAAATAAATTAAAAAAAAAATTAAAAAAATAAAAAAACAATGAACAAGTTCTCAGCTTCTTTTTGCAGAGAAAAGCAACTTCTTAGACGAAGGCACGGATTTCAACTGTGAATTTTGGAGCTTCGACAAGACAGGTTTTTCCTGAGGTCGGCATGTTAGCTTAGCTTGTAGCTTAGCTTCTCAGCTTAGCTGCTTTTAACTGTCCAAAATCATGATTTTGGACAGTTAAAATGGATTTTAAAAGAAAAGAGAAAGGGAGGGGTCAGTGAAGATCACCAGAGTTGAGCCTTTTGTCATCCAGTGTCTTCGGTAGAAAGAGAGAGATACAAAGAAACGATAAAGCCGATAAATGAAAATGAAGTTGATAATTTTCATTTATCATGCGATTAATTCATTTATTGTTTATTGCGACAGGCCTAATATCAGTAGAAGCAATGCTTTGATTATTGAGGTTCAGTTTGCTTCATCAAAAAACTCAGCATCACTCCAAGCTAAAAACATTACAGCTTATTTTAAATAATTTTGTTCTGTACCATTATCAAATGTGTTAAATTGGTAAGAAATAATTATCTCTTTAGGATAGATGAAAGAGACAAGAGTTAAAATAATTAGTAAAAAAAAAAATAGAGAACGAATGTTACATTAGGGGACAGTATAAATACAATACAGTCTATGTTTTTTGTTTGTTTTAACTATGCAAGTTGCAAAATAACTGTAGAGGTGAAAAAAAAGAAAGATTTTTTGTTGTTCTTTTGAAATGTTAAACATTCTAGTGAAAAAGTACATAAGTGTACAGTAGTGCCATTTTCATATACGTCTTATTTTTCAATAAAAACGAGATAACAGGAAACGTAAGTGATAATGACACTCCTTCTTGCTCTACAAATTCTGCAAAACCACACCGATTACCATTTGTGAGTAACAATCTCCCTGACCACATATGGGAAGTCATTGCAGATGCAAAAATGTATCATGTCACTAACTGCAAAAAAAATTCCATGTTTGTGGAAGAAACGGGTAATAATTTTGACTACTGAACCATACGGTCTGTGTCCTACGGCTCCTGAAGTGGGCAATCAAACAAATACAGATCATGAAACCATTGTGAGTTGACCAATTCTAGAGTTTGTGTATGCTCAGATCACGAATGCTTCCTGGAAGCTGACTGGCTTGTGGGTGTAAATCAGCTCAAATCAAGCTCCTTCGTGTAGATAATACTGGTTTTGCATTTCACATTCAGCACATCTCCAGACACGTTGTACTCTGTTGAACTTGTGACCTGCTGCAGGATTTAATAAACTGCCACAAAGTCCACCATTATTTTAGTAAATCTACCACAATATTATGATGTACAGACAGGGTTAACTTGGTTAATTAACTGTTGTAAACTCTACCATAAGGTAAGAGCATGCACAAAAGCATGCATGTCATCAAATCATGGCTGCTACCTATTTAATCTTGTGTTAATCCAGCTTACTTAAATCTTGAAAATGACGTGAGCAGCAGAAATGAAGTCTGACCTTGGACAGCTGAGTGTACAGTACATTCATGCAGACATTACAGTGTGGTGACAGTGAAGGAAAAGAGAGAAGAAACATAGCTTACCTGCAGAGCAGCCTGAAGTGAGCAGAAAGAAAGATGAAAGAACAGATTATAAAGAAGACAGTTGGTAAATATCTGCGTAGATGAAGATACATAAAGTGTATAAAGTATGATTTATAAAAATAGTATTAAGATATGAAGGAGAGGTGTAAAAAAAAAAGGCACTGAAGGCAAATATACCATAACTTATTGAACTAAAGGCAAGAGAAATAGGGACGAGTGGATTTAAAAGATACAGAAGACATAAGACTATGAAAGTAAATATGTGACGCTAGTATTTGAATTACAAAAATGCCACTGAAATGTTAATGTTGTACGTTTGAATAAAAATTTTCAGTGTTAAAATATATTCAAATACATTTTTACCCTAAAATATATTGTCATTATTTCTATATGTTTGAAATATCATGTTATTTTCACTTCAAGCTAAAAATTCACATTATTATTTCAAAGTGATCACATTTTCAATGGTTGTTTATCAGTTTCAATTTTTAGCGTTAAAAAATTTGGCATACAAAAAAAAATTCAACCTTTCAAAACACTGAAAAGTTAAACTGAAAAACAACAAATGAAAATGTGATCACTTTGAAATAGTATGAATTTTTAGCCTGAATTCAAAATAAAAATTGGAATTTCAAACATATAAATTAAAACATTGTTTTTTTTTTTTTTTTTTTTTTTTTTTTTAGGTTAAAAATGTATTCTGAATACTGTATATTATAACACTGAAAAATGAAATGCAAACATAGAACATTAAAATTTCAGTGGCATTTTTAATTCAAATCCTAGCGACACATATTTACTTCCATAGCAGACATTTCAGAACACCAAAACCAATGACTCTGACTGGCACAGAAATTAAAGGAAGCTCAGAAAATAACAGCTGGGTGAAGAACGGACACATGCTGTCTGTAGTTAGCGATGCTGTGTGATGTACCAATAAAGTTATGAGGAAATAATCAACATGCGGCAACAGAACGAGATGATGAATTAATTTAATCACACTGACTGAAGGTTCATCAATTTCTAAAAAGCTCCAAATGAACAGATGCTGCACAGAGCTGAAATGTGCCAGAATAAAAAACAAAAAAAAAAATTTTCAGCTGCTCCCTTATGGTCGCCAAACTTGAATTAAGCATTTGGCAATTGTTTTAAGCCAGACGCTCTTCCTGACACAACCTGAACTCTAACCTGCAGCCTTAAGGTTACAAGAACGCTGCCCTGACTACCAAGCTACTGGAACAACCTAAAAATAATGGTGTAAAATCTAGAATATATATTGAAACCAGTGAGGAAATAATAGCTGGCAGAGTTGCTAAACAGACATGGAAGTGTGTTGAAACTGAACCTGGCTTGGTTGGAAATGTGTTCCCGCCAGCTGTCAATAATGCATGGGTGTGTAGCAGAGATCATCCTGCAGGCTCACCTTACACCTGCACCCCAAACTATGAGGCAAGTTCAGCTTACCCAGGGTTCAACTAACCCTATCTATCAGTGGTACAACAAATAGGCTTGTCACAATAACAAATTTTGCTAGGTGATTGTCTCCGAAATTAATGCAATAAACAATAATATTGTTTGAAATTTGACAATAATTAGTATTTATTGTAAAATTTAAGAAGAAATGTTGATTTGTTTTGATTGTAGTACCTTTTGTCGACCACTGGATGGTAGTATAAGACTGCTTGAACTGAAGGATGGATAGTGAGGGAGCGAGGAGCGTGCCTCTTTTAAGAAAAATGGGAGGGAGGACCTTTGACGTGACATGGGCTGTCTCTCTTTCCTTTTTTTTCCAGTTCTCAAAATGGCATACGCTCGTCTGGTTTGAGCTCTTTAGCATAGCATTTTCACACAAAGCTTTTAATTAAAAAAATAAAAATATAAAAAAAAAAATCAGTAAACAAGTTTTCAGCTTCTTTTTGAAGAGAAAGACAACTTTTTACATGAAGGCGCAGGTAATAACCATGAATTTTGGAGCTTCGACAAGACACAGGTTTTCTCCCCCGAGGTTGGCCTGTTAGTGTAGCTCGTAGCTTAGCTGCTTTTAACAATCCAAAACCATGATTCTGGACATTTAAAATGGATTTTAAAGAGAAAAGCGAAAGGGAGGGGTCTGTGAAGAGCACCAGAGTTGAGCTTTTTGTCATCCAGTGTCTTCAGTAGAATGAGTGATACGAAGCCATAAAACCGATAAATGAAAATGAGGTAGATAATTTTCATTTATCATGCGATTAATTGATTTACTGTTTATTGCGACAGGCCTAACTACAAAGCTAGGTATCAGTTTTGTAAACCAACCCAGGACGTATGACTCTGGGTCTCTGTGTTCAAGTAAAACAGGTGGAGCTGCATCAGAGAACCAGTCAGTCATGAAGCTGGAAGGAGTGTAAGCCGGGTTGTACAGTGAACAGCCAAATTAAAAAGCTTACATAACTGATGCCACATGATTAACATATCAGAAGTAGATACAGCCATAAGGCTATTAGTTCTGCTAGTTCATTAAATTAACATGTTGCAGGTGCTCTTTCAGTAAAACTAAGGTTTTAATTATGTGTTTTATGCTGTTTTAAAAACGTTATGCACTTCACGAGAAACAAAGATCACAAACTTTCTCTCAACCATTTTTTATAAAGCAGCACTAAAAGTGTGATTTCACTCTGGCTTTCACCCATGCCATAAAGTCCCTGTGGTGGAATATATTGATGACTTGTTGAGAGGAAGTGCACAGACATTTGTGATCTCTAACAAAATAAGCAGCATTAACTGCTGAAGTGACAGAGCCAGGTAAAAAGAAAACCAACTTTGAGACACTGAAAATCCCAAACCGAACCTACAGTTACTTCAATAAGTTGCTAATCCTGCTTTATAGTGGATGGAATTGAGGGTGGAGCCATTCTCCATTCATTTAAACCAAATATTTTTCAAATTTACCTATTTCTGTAAATAATTGTAGATATAAGCAGTTTAAAAGTTGACAATTATTTATAATCACAATGACCTAACAGTTATCGTTATTATATTTCAATATGACCATTCAACTGTGTTTGTTTTTCAGGTGGCAGCTCAGAGAAAACAAGCTGTTCGTCTTGCTTTTCGTTCCTGTTTGTGCTGCTAAATATACTCTGAATTGTGTGCCAAATACTATTTGTGTAAAACACCTTTTTAATATATTTGGATTCACTTTCAACAATTTTCTTTAAAGCCTACAGATGACAAGTTTATTTTGTGAGAGTGTGCACCTTTTGTTGAATGGTTGAGTGCTTCTGCTCCATGTCCCTCTTCTCTTTGGCAGCATCGACCACCAGCTGGTCCAACTGCAAGAGACGGAGGAGCAGATTAGTCAGGTTTAAAAACTGACTGGTTGCACATATTTAATTTAAGGACAGCTTTTATTAAACATTATGAAAAACACAAGAAGTGAAGGGTGATGCAATCAGTAAATCTAGTTGCTGAAGAGTTCACCTTGAAAATCAATCTGAAAAGGTCAATCATACACCTTAAAAGTAAACTCCAGCATTTTTTTTCACTGACTAAATCAAGATAAAAGCAGCTTTAAATAAAATGGTCTGGGTTGCAGCAGCTTCATCGTGTGTGAAAATGAACGGGAAATGATTGATTCTCTTCATTTCTGCACATAAAGATGGAAAAAAGGCCCCTTTGAGCAGAAAAGAAGCAACAAATAAAAAAGGAGCCTTGAATAAAGAGATGGGGTTCAGAGGGCGTTGCTGAAAATGGTCCAGTTTGTCTCAGAGCAGTGAAATCCTTAACTAGGTCTCTCTTGATAGTCTGTTGCTGCAGCCTGACCTAAATCAACATGTCTGCAGCCTCAAACACAAAAGAACCAGTATCTGATTGGAGGTCTGTGCTCACAGGAGCGCTGCAGGATACATATAAGCATGTGATGATGAGAAGGGTTTAAAGTGTCCTCAGCAAACAGCGAATGGACAGAGTGCAGCTGGAGTTTAAAAGCAGTTCAAAACACTTAGGATTGTTGGCAATAAATCACAAGTCTGATAGAACCTGACCAATAGAGATATGAATTTTAACTTTCAGCTAAATCTGAAAGATTTGTTTAAAATAACTAATAAAGATTGTTTTATGAGTATTTTGTTATTACTGTAAATCTATTTTAAGATTGCACACCTGTTTGTGTGAGTGCATACATAAAAATACAAAAAACATCTCCATAAATTATTAATGCTTGATTACAAATCCAGTTAAAATAGTGGGTCCACCTTATCTTGCTTAGATCTTCAGAGGCCCTATAGCAGGGCTATTCAAGGGGGCCACAGATACTGAAAGCCAAGAGCTCAGGGGCCGGACATCCAGCAGTTATTGTCAATACAGTAATTAAGTTTGTTTTATGGTTTAAAATCTGGTTTTATTTAAAATGAACCCATCGGTGGGCTGAACTGAGTTCTTCCATAGGCCCGATTTGGCCCCCAGACCACCAGTTGAATAGCTCCATCCTATAGGAACCCTGATTCATATATTGCACCATTTTTTAATGTTCCAAAATGTTCCATTGTGTAATTTATTAGCTTTTTAATAAATAAACATAAAATAAACACACAACTGAGTGATTATTTTCAGACAGTGGCCAATAAAAATAAATGCTGCTATCTGACCATTTCGGTGAAAACACAACTTGAGGGGGCTTTGTTTTGTTTAAAGGGAAATGGGTGGGCAGGAGAGCGGCCGACCTGATAACATCAGATGGGAAATGTTTTTCTTGTCCAGTCTAAAACACACAGCTCATCTGCTGCGTTTTTCATTTGTTTGAAAAAGCAGGTGCAATTTTATGAGCTCACCTCTTCTTTAATGTTCACCATAACATCTTTGCCTCCAACGGTTTCAGCAGCAAATGGCTTCAGTTGTTCACAACTATTACAAGACACTGAACCGCCGATGTGCGTCCCATCGGTGTAAGAATGTGATAAAGCACTGATTATTCTTGTATAGATCTAGTAGAGTGCTGTATGAACAGGTAAATGAGGGCACAGATTGTGTTACACTTTGAGTATCTTGATAAGATAAAAAGGCGATATACAAGTACAGTCCATTTACCATTTACTGAAGATAACAGACCACAGTGCTCTACGTACATCACCCTTGACATGCAACTACAATGACGAGCTTTATGATTCATGGGATGGACACAAAACATCCCTTTGACTGAACGTATTCACTAAACTGGCATGTTCAGTCACAAGATCATGTCTCATCGAATACAAAATGAGAAAAATAGCTTAATTTTAGAGAGAGCTTAGCTGTTTGCGTCAAACTGAAGCAGTGTGTTGGATATGAATCATCATCATATTGTCTCCTGTTTGCTTTAACTTCAAGTTAGGAATGAAACTTCTAAAAGTGTTCAAGCAGACAATAAGTGAATTGTGCAGGTTTTGAGTGGACTCCTGACTGATCAGTTTCTCGCTGGACATAAGTATTAGTCTGTATTACCAGACCTGCTGGCAGCTCCTCCACACCTCCCTGCAGAGTCTCTCCACCTTCTTCAGCTTCATGATGGGGAGAAAAGAATAAGCCCAGTCTCCTTGTTGCCGTTTCCCACAGCTCTTGTCTCTGATCTTCTTCTGCTTTCCTCCAAGTTCAGTGCAACAGGCTTGTAATCCACAGCACAGCTCCAGTTGTTTGTCAGCTTGAAACCAACACTCGCTCCTTTTAACACCCCCCACCCCCGTCTCAAGGTCTGGGTCTTGAAACTGTCTTTTTCAATCGTCGTCTTTTTGTCCTACCAATCCTTGTGTTATTTGTGTGCAGTCCTTTGCGTAGTCCATGGCTTTCAAGTCACTTTCTGCTTTGAGGAATATCATAATTTGTCGTCCCCCCCACATGAAGTATCCGCCTTTGAAAGTTGGTCTCATCTTCCCTCATGTCCTTTTCTTCTTCTTTTCTCAGTCACGGTCATCAACATAAGATGCTTCCAGCCAATGTGAAGATAAGAAACCTTACTTTTTATTTAATTAAATCTAAAAGATTTTTCAATCTGGTTTTCAAAAAAATATTCTTTCCCTTTAAAAAAAAAAAAAAAAAAAAAAAAACCTACAAGAAGATTCCTCTTTTAGCCGTTTCAAATGCGCTACACTTTCTCCTCTGAAGTGCACACTATTCCCCGCTCTGTGGCTACTTTCTTTACTCCCCGTCTTTCAAACAGAATCTAACGCTCCAGCTGATCGTGCAGCTTCAAGCCTTCGACGCTTGATATTCCATGTCTGAGCATCGATCTTGAGTTTCTGTGCCGTGTTCACTCAGCTGACTGTCAAGCCCTGCGAGTCTGCCTGTGGGAAAACCCTTTTCCAGCCTTCTGACTGGTATCTTCCTCATTCCTGCCGACTGTAACAGCAGCTCTGCTGTGATAAGCATCTGACAGTCACATTTGGGCTGTGATCTGGCTCAGAGGGAAGGCTTTGTTTATGAGAGGATGCACACAGACACACACAGCTGAGAGTTCAGTGAAGAACACGGCATACACACACACACACGCGCAAACATATACTAGAAAAAAGGAATACAATGTGAGGGCTGCTTTGAGGTGAAAGATGGAGGTTAGATTTCAGCTATGACTAAGGTTGAAGAGTTTCTCAACGTTTCATCTGGCTGTGTGCACTATGATGTGGAGAAGGAAATGGAAACAGGTTTAACAGAAGCAAAGTCACATGTGCTGATTGAGTGATGATCAATCATTCTATAACGTGAAAACAAAAAAACAAACAAAAAAAAAACTGTTTTTGTTGATGCATGCTCAATGATCCAGGTAGAAAAGTCTGAAAAAGTCAAGTCTGGTCCTCTGGACGGGTTCAAAAAACAAAAAATATATAGAAACGTTTTGTCTTTCGTCTGAAAAACTTCAGTCTGGAGGTAAAGTCTTATAAATAGCACCTTCTCATAGTGGATCAACCAGTTTGCTGCTGACAGCCAAAACTAGCTGCTCACATGATCAAGGAGGACCATCAGCCTAACAATGGATCATCAACAACAAACTGGTTCATCCTCTATGAGAAGTTGCGTTTCTACAATTTTTTTGTTTTTTGAACCCGTCCAGAGAACCTAACAAGTTTTTTAGATTCCTGTTTTTGTGTTGTTCATCTCTGATTTTCAGCTTCATCACTATAAAGCACAACCTCAGTGTCCCCACAAACAGAATTGCCTGTGCCCCCATGAAGATCGTGGCATGCCAAAAATGTATAAATATTGTACAAATTCACTCATTACCAATTCACTGCGTCTGAGTGAGATGCCAAAACAGATGCCTCCCGTTTGGATAGTAGGGCTGGCTGATAGGTTAAAATGTTTCTATTGGCCATCAACAGTCCAATTACTGGCCACTGACGATATACACTGCCTGGCCCCCTAAAAAAGTTGCCAACAAACAAAAAGGTCACACACTAACTAATATTTCGTTGGACCGCCTTTAGCTTTGATTACAGCACTCGTTGTGGCATTGTTTTGATAAGCTTCTGCAATGTCACAAGATCTATTTCCATTCAGTGTTGCATTAAATGTCACCTAGATTTTTCATTGATGACTAGACACTAGGTATGATGGGTGCATCACTTCCCCTACTTCTCTTCTTATCCTGATGCACCCATCAGTCTGGAACAGAGTAAATCTGGACTCACCAGACCACATGATCTTCTTCCATTGCTCCAGAGTCCAACATGCTCGTTAGCAAACTGAAGGCTTTGTTTCCAGTTAGCCTCACTGATTAGTGGTTTTCTTAAGGCTACACAGCTGTTCAGTCCAAATTCCTTGAGTTCCCTTTGCATTGTGTGTGTGGAAATGCTCTTACTTTCACTATTCAACATAGCCCTGAGTGCTACTGTTGTTTTTCTTCAGTTTGATTTCACTAAATGTTTAAGTGATCGCTGATCACGATCATTCAGGATTTTTTTCCGGCCACATTTCATCCTCGAAGACAATGGGTCCCCACTATCCTTCCAGTTTTAAATAATGCGTTGGACAGTTAACCCAATTTTAGTAATTCCTGCAATCTCCTTAGATGTTTTCTCTGCTTGATGCATACCAATGATTTGACCTTTCTCAAACAGACTGACATCTTTTCCACGACCAGAAGATGTGTCTTTGACATGACTGTTTAAGAAATGAGAAACAACTCATTGCACCAGTTGGGGTTAAATAACTTGTTGCCAGCTGAAAGATAATCACCCATGAAGTAATTATCCAATAGGAGGCTCGTACCTACAGTATTTGCTTAATTAAATCCAGGTGGCAACTTCTTTTTGGCCAGGCAGTGTATACTGTATACTTGTCCTTTGTGTGAGAGTAAAACTGCACTATAAATTGAACTGAAGTTCCATGAACCACATTAATAGTTTAAATAATAGTTAAATGAAATGGCTACTGTAACAAGAAGAAGAAGAAAAAAAAGGCATCGTGGATTTCCTGAATGTTTGGTTGCGTTGTAGCCACTGACCTGTAAGTGATTCGTAACTGCGAGACGTCAGAGTATGTGTTATTGAGCTGGGCCACGGACTCAGTCCCAGTACACAGACCATCTGGTATCCCCCTCGCTACTCTGGACATGGTGCCATTCAACTCTCTGGCCATCCTCAGAGCTTTGCCATAGTCCAGTGTGCAGTTAAACAACTACAGAACAAAATCACAAAACGAGCATCTTTTTCCATCTTTGCAGGTTGTCACATTGAGTGTGTTAGTTTTAGTTGTCACAACAGCTGAACTGTAGTTTACTCCAGATTATTTTGTGTAAATTATTGACATCATGTCAGTAAACACACCTTCCCCCAGAACTCCTCAGTGAGTGCATCAGCGTAAGGATCCAAGTCCAGTAAGTGGCGTTGAAGACCAGGTATGTCAGCCCTCTTCACCCCAAAACCCAGGGTACCAGACAGGATTGAGTTCACCTAGGTAAACACAAATACATCTTCAGCATCAAGGGACAGTTTTAATCAGTGACAAATAAAGATGGACAAAATGTCTCTGCCTCTTTTGGTTGTTAGAACTGATGCCACAACATGAGAGCACCACGTTGTATTTTTGGGATTTGAGTCTGCGCACTAAGCATGTGGAGCTTTAAGTCCTGGCCACTCTTCTACACACAGTCATGGTGCTAGATGAGTTTTTTTTTATTAACATGAAATCACTGATTACAGATAAATGTCCTGGAAAAAAATATTAAATTCTGTTTGTTTGTTTATTTATTTATTCATTTATTTATTTATTTATTCAGCACAGAGTCTCAACAGAAGTCGTTTCAGGGCACTGAACAAAACATTCACATGCGTAAAAGCCAATTACTAAAAGTTATTTATCTGAGGAAGCAGCAGCTTGTGTTCAACCTTCACTTCGTCACAGTCTCACATCCTGAGCAAGCACAAAGGCAACAGTGGGAAGGAAAAACTCCCTTTTAACAGGAAGAAACCTCCAACAGAACCAGGCTCAGGATGAGCGGCCATCTGCTTCGCCCGGCTGGTTTGAGAGGAACAGGAAGTAGAAACAAACAATTTAGAGTTACCAATCAGCCTAACATGCAAGTTTCTGGTCTGTGGGAGGAAACAGACATTTTGTTAGAACATATAGTAACAACTTAAAGTGTGTGTGACATGATGTTGGAACTATGCACAAAGTGGCACAACATATACTGTATATGTTGTTTCATTCAACTATTTTCTTTTTTATAAGCAAAATGATAAATCAATGAAAATTTGATTTAAAAGTGATTTTAAACTTGGCGCCGTGTTTCGTCACGGGAAATCCGGGTCCTTCCAATTCTAGTGACTTCCACTTTTACTTCACTCCATTTCCTCAAAAAAAAAAAAAAAATCTGTACTTTTACTTCAATATATTTCCCTTAACCATCTTAGTTACTAGTAACTACAATATAAAATTATCCTATAACATAAAAGCATAGGAAATAATAGTTCTTATGAGAAGAAGTATGATCTTATATTATATTATCCTATAATATATCCTATATTATTAATTAGTCAGAAAGAAACAAGCCATAACCAAACAGAACCTAACTCAGTAAACAAGCCAACTACACAACAATGTGAGTTTTCTAACAGCTCTGTTAATAAAGATTTAAAGAATATACCTCAATAGAATCAGACTTTTTAAAGAGCAATCTTTCATTGTTCAATTTAAACTTTCCAAGTTGTTGTCACTGGATATTGTACCCATTTACTTTTACTTAATACTCTTACTTTAAGTACATTTTATAAGAGAAATTATCTTTGATACTTAAGTACATTAAATGTCCAATACTTTAAGACTTTTACTTAAGTAATAATTTTAAAGGAGACTTTATCTTTTACCAAAATAATTTTATGGTAAGATACTTGCCCTTTCACCGAAGTATCACTTTGAGGTACTTTATACAACACTGAATATTACTGTAGTACAGAACATATACATATGGTAAGCACACTTAATGATATTATAGACCATTGCATTAGGTAATTCAGCAAGTACTTTTACTTTTAATACTTTAAACATTTTTAATGCAAGTATTTGTTTACGTTTACTTAAGTAAAAACATTAATGTGGTACTTCTACTTTTACTAGAATACAATTTTGTCTGTTTATTTGTACTTTTACTTAAGTATAGTGTTTGAGTACTTTATCCACCACTGCCTAGGTGTGAGTGAGAGAGTGAATGGTTGTTTGTCTCTATCTGTCCCTGTGATGGACTGGAGACCTGTCCAGGGTGTCCCCCGCCTCTCGTACAGTGACTGCTGAACATGCGCACCAGAGGCACCCGCAACCTGGAGGGATGGATGGATGGAACCAGATTTATGAGCTCAACCAAAGGGGGTTGCTGGCATCTTAAAAAGACACAGTTTGAACATTTGAAGCATCTCCATCTGTCAGATCAGTGGCTTGCCACCAGCTGATGGAGTTCTCACCCCTGGCTGATTGATGAGAGCTGAGGTGACCCAGGCCTCGCTGGCGATCCAGGTTCGATTGGTCACATTGTGTTGGAGCAATTCGATGATAAGAGGACTAAGGTCCACGTCTGATGAGAAGACAACAATGATCTTGGCTGTGGACTCAGCTACAGTTTTAACAATACTCTTGATGGCCTCTGGGTTGCTCACCTAAAGTTCAAACACACACGCACGCACGCACGCACGCACGCACGCACGCACACACACACACACACACACACACACACACAAAGAGCAACAGTATTTACACCATCATGCTGAGCAAAGTAAAAGTAAATGTAGTGAAATATGTA
>JARVGV010000861.1:15878274-15895405 GCA_031762435.1 Hypsolebias longignatus
TTTTTGTATTGGGTAGATCATTTTGACTTGGTTGTTTTATAAGTAGCTCGCATGCTGAAAAAGTGTGAGCACCCCTGGTATAAGGGCATGGTTTATGGCACGATCTTCAATTGAGAGTCTTGTTTGTTTGAGTTGGCAGAGTTTTACCCCCTACTTGTTTCTCCAGTCAAGAGCTCCATTCATTGTCATCGGGCTCAGCTCTTAGCATTACATGTACTGCATCTGCTTTTCAGTTATAACTCATTTAAGGCTTAAACAATCCCAAATGAGTTATTTCATATTTTTATTCACAATGAGTATTGCATGGAACTCATTTCCTCAAAATCTCCCATGAATAGGTCAGTAACCAAGAGAGGCTGATCCAATTGTGATATCCAGGTTTCTTTGGGCAATAGATGCACTCATTGATAAGATTTTCTGCTGCGTTTTTTTTAAATGCTTCCTTTATTACTGGTTAGAGCAAACTGCAGGGACAAGGCATGAGGTTGAGCCAGAACATTGATGATCCACCCACGCTATGTTTAAAGCTGAGTTTAAAAATGTTTCAAGCACTAACAAAGCAGCAGACAGTTCAAGAGGTAGCTGGGGATCAGCAGGTGGAAGATTAGTACGTCTTAGGTCAACTATAGATTTCACTTGTAAGCAGGAAGACTGGAGGTCAGTGTTTGTCTTTGAGGACACAGTTGATGTGCTCAGGGTGTTTACTTTCTGTTTTTGATTTTAAAATACAGGGTGGGTAACGATAATGGATGGCTGGGTTTAAATGTTACCTTAAAACATTGTTGGGTCCTCAAAATCTGTTTAAATCTAAGGAACTGGGTTTGATTTAATTTTGTATCTTTCTTTGTTACTTTGTCAACAAATAGTAACATATTTATTTATAATTGGGAAAATGATGTACAAAAATAAATAAACAACATACCAGAGAACCTTTCCTCCTTATAATTGTGCACTGCTGGAGTTTGGTGTCTGCACAAAACCTTATCCATAATAGATTGTTATTGAGCTGAAGATTATTTTTCACCTGGGATGACACAGCGGGGGGTTTCCTCAAAATGTCAACATCTCGCTGTGATTTCCAAGTGTGACAAAGCTACCGCATGTCAAGAGAAACTTGTACTTACTCTCAAGATGTCCGTCAAGTTTTTTTTGTTATTTTGGGTGAAAATAGTTGCCATCAATCTGTACTGAACAGACTGGGAGAGAAAATGATGGATACTTAGCCTGATGCCACTTGTGCACAACTAGTAACCTTCCAGAAGATTAAAACAACCTCAGCCTGCAGTGAATCTTTGTAATGTATTTAAATCACTGGCCACCCCTGCTTTTATCTCCATGTATGCTCACAACTAAAATGTAAGAACATGTAGTTAATCACCCCAGTGGGTTTGGCAGTCACTCCCCTCAGCAAGCTTCTTCATTGACTCAGGCAACCCTAACATTCATCCTACTAAAGTTTTAATCTAAAACACAGTAACTGCTTATGGCTCTATGGCTGCAGGCAGTAATGTTTTCTGTTACTCTGGAAATGCTGCTTTAGCTTTAAAAGTTGAACACTTCAATGGCTCGTTAGCTTGATTTGGTACAAAAAAATAATAATCTATGCACCTCATTTATTGGTACATGTAAGGGTGGAACAAGCTGTTTTGCCGAAGCGTCATTTTGTTGAATTTAGATGGCCTTAACAATCACTGTACTAAGAAAATCAGCATTATGCAGCTCAGTATCATGTAATACAGACAGTAAACTGAATCTTGTTGGAACATTTAGTTGTTTTTTTTTAATGAATGCAATGCTTCTGTAATTATCTAATTTAAACAAACGGTGCTTATTTCTAGAACTTTTTTGGTATCAAATAGTAAAGAATTGTAGTTTTAAGATCATAAGCTATTTAAAAAGTGTGAATTGTGCTTTCAATGTGTTGTTTTTGCAGTGCATGTGGTGTGCTGTGTTCACAAGGGTTTTGCAGCAGTCTTTAGTTTTATCTTTAAAAGGCAGTAGAACAGAACGGAAGTTGAACGACAATACAGATAACTCCAAGTTTGATACCTGCTTACTTTGATCACCTTTTTGTGCATATTTGCTTTATCTTTCTGGAAATTGGCCCCTATCCCATTTGGCTCTTCTTGAGCCAATAGTGAGGCCTCTTCATATTTCACATAGGCTCATAGATATGAAAGAAGTAGAAAATCATTGTTTGTCAAATATGAACGTGTATGCACGTGTTCACTGAATATCTGCTGATCCAAAGAGCAGAATGAACATGTTGAAATTTACATCCCATTAAAAAAAAGCTCCTCAGTGCATGTCTTACGTGTTTTAGAAACTTCATTATAGGAATGTGTGAAGATTTTTAAACTCACTTCCTGCCTTACAGGGTTAATGCATTATCAAACATTCAATCTTTGGCAGAGTCTGATCAGGAATTAAACAAACGCTTTATTAACATCTCCTTAAAAAAATTAGATAGTTCCTTCACGTATAAAGAAAACTTTAGCATTAAGAAGCCAATGCAGAATAGCTATTTTAATCCTTTGCGTAACAATAGCTTGAAAAAAAAAACTGGGTAGTGTTACTATGAACTGACTTTTTCTTGATAAAACCAGATATTGATAAATCTAGATAATGGGAAATTCATTAAAAATGAAAATGTTAACTGCAGTCGCATGAGATTAAAGGAAAGAGATTTCAGCAAGAATAAAATGACGGAACAAGCACTATAATCAAACAATCCGGTGTTTAAAGTGACTGAATTAGACAAGTGGTAAAATCAAAATTGAAGTCTGGAAAATTATAATCATGTTCTCAAAATTTGTTCCAGCGTGACTTTTTGTCCTCCCTGGAAAAGCGCTTCCATTTGTGACAATCTGAACCTCGCTGAACTAAAACACAGGTGAAAGTTTCAGGTGCAGTTTTAGATGATCACATTTTTAAAGCTGTGCTTCCAAACAGCAGGTTAGGGCAATGTCAAAGCAATCTGATGGCACAAAATGGAAAATTAAACCGTTTCTAAATTACATGGTCTGCTCAATTTGTAATATGTACTGTACTTTGATCTTTTAAGACTGCTCCTCTTCACGTCTCTATGCTTACACGTGTCAGTTTTTCACCAGATAAACTATCAAATGAGTGTTTACCTGCAGTAAAAACAGGTGTTTGTTGCTTTTTAATAACAAGGAAAATCTTCTGATTTGAATAAAACCTTATCAAGGACAAGCGCTGCAAAGAAACCATGTACGCTGCAAAATACACATTATTTTAGCAAATGATTTTAAAGTGCATATATTGAAATATGCTTTAAACTGTGCTCATAAGAATTGTTGTTTTGATGCCAAAAGCTATCACTTCCCTCAAATATTCAGTATTTGAACCTCCAAACAATTGTTTTATTTAACTTGCACTAACCATTAAGTGCTTTTATTTAAGAGGAAACATTTCACAAATTACAGCTCACACTTATTCTATTCAGCCATTTCAGTAGAAACCTTTTTGCCCATGATTTGTCAGTGAGTTACATTTAGCCCCAGAGGGTTGGTGCTTTGAGGCCCTAATGAAGAGCAGTTTGTCACTGGCCATATGGTGGACGCCATGGCGTTAGTACATACGCTCAGTTCCAGCTGAGACATGTCAAGGTGTCTACTGGTCTGTGTGTGTGTATTTTATAGTGAACACGCCAATATTTGTGCAGACATGCAGACATGTGTATTCTTTGAATATTTGCCCATGAGTGTGTATTTGTAAACGGCAGTGGGTTGCACCGTTTGCCAACAAGCCTGGCATGACAGAAGAAACAGACGGTCCCATTTCTCATCGGCACAGGTCAGTGGCCGAAAGAAAGGCCTGAGAGTACCTGCTGGAAAGACAGACTGTCAGCCACATCAACGAGACAAATGGGGCAGCCCATGGCCTGAGAGCATTCATTCTGGTCAGAGGTCACTGGTGGCATGTAGCGGCGTGAGTGACAACACTCACCAGCTGTGGTGTACTACCTAGTTTTATATGTTCAGTTGAAATTCTCAACACAGACACTTTAAAAATACTGTGGGTAGGCCCATCACAGCTTCTGATTAATCATATAATCATTTTAATGAGATAATTCTGAACACATCTGCATAATCACTATATTTATCATTCACTTGGATTAAAAACAGAAAGATGAAACTAACAGAAATGCAATAATTCAAGTTGTTTCCATCATGTAATACAACTATCAGTAGAAAAACAAGTTTTTAAATGATAATTTGTGTATTTTTTATTTTATTTTTGGCTGTGGACATGGCATAAAAACATTATTTTTATTTATTTAATTCTTAAGAGAAGGAAAGATATGTGTATTTATCTGTAAGCTGAAGCTTACTGTTTAATTTCTAAGATGTTTAAATATATTTCTTGAAATATAGTCCAATAATTCATTTTTTTTTTTTCAGGTTAAAAGTACTATTTTTATGGTTAATTTTCAAAACATGAATACACAAATAAAAATACATGAATTAACATGGAAACTGTCTCGTTTTCAGAATCAAAGCACATTTTATATGTTTTTTGTTCTAAGAATGACAATTATAGAAACATTAGTGAGCCTGAGTTATCGGGCTCAGGTTCATTAACTGGCTAATATTAATGGTTGGAGAAAAGCAAATCATTCATAATTATCAAAAATAATTTGTAAGTTTCTTAGCATTTATTTATTGTTTGGTGATGGTGGTAGCTGATTATACAAAATTATATTTATAAAATGTAAAATATGTAGGTTGTCAATTTATTGTTTTAAGTTTTTTGATCATTTTAGAATCACAACTACATTATGGTAATACTGTACATTTTTACATTGCACATGATTTGATTTGAAGCCGAGCATGTCTACATATTTTTTTCTGCATAGTAATAATAATAAAATAAAATCAGCATTTGATATATTTAGAGTACTTGAGATAAAACTCTCGGTTCAATTCACAGCACTTGTTATGCATACATCACTGTATCAAGCATGTCTTCATCAGGCAAAACACAGCGAGCGCAAACACACAATTTGACAACAAAGAGGATACATTTTTCTCTTCAAACACCATTTGAGATTTGAGACTGGGTGTGAATGAACAGCAGTAAATTAATACAAAACTGGTAGAACTAATTACCCACTGCTTTGCTTAAGAAGGATGGAGGCGAGAGAGTATAAGAGATGAGATGTGTTTAACAGATGATCTATACCCAGGGTGCTTTGCAGCAATAACCCCCGCTGAGAGAAATTATTGCTGTAAACAGAAGCTTGAATCTCATAAATGCATCTACATTCATTTCACTTGATGGCAACGCTGTGTTTGGCAGGAGGCAATATCTCACTCTGAAAGAATAGCCTTAGCATGATTGGCATCCAAGATAAAATAAAGAAATATGAGCAGACCGAAAAGAAGAAGGGTGGTAGAACTTAGCGTTTGGTGCGAGTGAAGAAATAAGCATCACTTTGATAACCTTACTGTCCAGATATGCTGAATTGTACAAATGTCTGTAATGTAGCCAGATAAAAATAATCCTGAAGTACATGAAGGCTCCCTTTGATTATAATCGGTCAAGCTGTAATTCCTTCATAATGGTCAAGATGCTTTAACCATTATGTTTGCTTTCACATCAACAGTTCAGAAAATTTTCTGATATATTTTAATCTTGAAAGGGTTCAAGTTGAATTTGTGTTTGTTATTGCGCATTATCCTTTCACATTCATTTTCTTACCTGCTTTTCAGTGCAGAACTGTGGGGAAGCTTGTCTTTTTGTTACAAGTCCTTTTCAGGACCATAGAAGCATCCAGTCACACTCTCACTCAACCTATAGTTACACCTATAGTCCATATAGTCACACCTATGGTTACCTTTAATAGTTAACCTAATGTGCATGCTGTTGGTCTGTGGGGGGAAAAAAAAAATCAAGAGTATGCAAAGAAAATCCACCTTTGCACAGGCGGTTCATGCAAACTCAGCACAGAAAGGCCTTATCCGGGAGGCAAACCCGCAACCTTCCAA
Organism: Hypsolebias longignatus; assembly: GCA_031762435.1. NCBI lineage: Eukaryota > Metazoa > Chordata > Actinopteri > Cyprinodontiformes > Rivulidae > Hypsolebias > Hypsolebias longignatus. The sequence goes on from JARVGV010000861.1 coordinate 15,884,289, forward strand.
CTGTGTGGCGACAGCTGCTTTACTATGCCGTCTACATTTTTTCACAGAATCATGAAAATACTGTATTTATAATGAAATAATGAACACATTATCAGAGTATTATTTAACTAGATTCAGCTGGATCACGCAGCCACAGAAATATCAGCAAGCAGTTAGTGTCCTTTGACATTTTACAAAACGGACTTCCATTGCATGTGAATAGCAGAAATTTCCAGTTGTAGTCCTCAACACATTCTCCTCCAGGTTTAACAGTTGTGACCCCATTTTAAGATCCAGCATTTAAAATTTAAATGAATCAGCTACCTCTGCAAAAAAGGCAAGTTATTTGTGTAGAAATTTAACGACGTCCACACCTCGCAGGACAGTGGGTCCTACAAACCACAGATGGAAATGCTGCTGTAGAGCCCTTGAGTTGCACTGAATGGTAGCTCTGTATAAGGTTATGTTCTCCTGCTGCTGTCTCAACGTAGCACTAAGATATTTTGATTGACACATTTATTGATAACATAAATCTATGGGTAGTATTGGCTCTTTGCGTTCAGAACTACAGCAAGCAGTTAACATCCTGTGCGATTCACACAGTCAGCATTCTGCTCGCAACCTGACAACATTAACAGATAAAACATTACATGATTATTTTTTGTGCAAAGTCAATGTTGTTGGCAGTTCTTTTGTACATTTAAAGCCAATGCCAAGCAAGCACAGCTTGACAAGGTGGAAAATGACAACTTTTGTCTTGTTGCTGCAGCAGATGAGATAAGCTCTTTTAGATCTACAAACTCCAATTGGTGGAGGAGAGGATTTATTTATTCAGACTGCTATTTGAGCTCTGTAGGTTTTTTTTAATGCTTTTGTCATAATGTTTGCAAAAACAGGTGAAAGCAACAAAACTCAAAGTTAAAAAATGATTGAATTAAAATGCAGACTAGTAAAATAAAATAATAATGAGATAATATGATGGCTTGCTAAAATATATAGGGATTTTTAAAAATGGCATCTATAATAAAACAAGTAGAAATTGATAAAAACAGTGTAGGGTTTAATAATAATTATGTAAAAAAAATGACATACTGTTTCAATATTGTATTCTTTTGACTTTATTGAATAAAATGATCCACAGGTTGTATACCGGTGTACTATATAGATTCTTTTGATCCTTTTGTTCTGCAGAAACTTAACTCAGTCTCAGATATCCTGTGCTCCAGCATCAACATGTGGCATGGAGGCTGCACATCTGCAGAAACAAAAGCTTTGCAGAGAGTGGTGAAGGCTGCACAGAAGTCTGTTGGAGTCAGTCTCGCCACCAGCACAGATATCTACACCTGCAGTTGCAGGAAGAGGGCCACCTGCATCATTTAGGACCCCGCTCACCCAGCAGACACACTTTTTGTCCCGCTCCCCTCGGGAAGGAGGTTGAGGAGCATTAAGTGTAGAACCACTAGACTGAGGAACAGCTTCTACCCTGAGGCTGTTAAACTCATGAATCTCTAATCAGGATAATCACTTCATGTTGCTGCTGATCTGTTTCATGTTGCTGTGTTCATTCGTACTCATCTGCTCACACAGACTCGTGTTCGTGCTGCTGTTCGGCATATTGATTTGCGCTGCTTGTGCATAGTGTATATTTATGATTTTTTTTCTTAATTCATATCTTAGTACTGTTTTTATTTTACATTTTAATACTTTTGTTGGATGCAACTGGGACCCTGTTTACATAATTTCATTCCACTAACATGTACCAAATGTGGTGGAATGACAAATAACTTTGAATCCTTATTGAGTTATGCAATCAAAAACTTAGTTTGCAAAGAGTCAAACTCTCAAAAGTAAAAGCGGAGGAACTTTAAATGCTATAAACCACCAAAGAGCAGAAAATAACACAAGATCCACAACAATATCTTGCTTCATTGTTTACACTTTGCATTTTCTTTATCCCAGCTGAGAATCTAACAAAAATTGTGTCTGCCCATTTAATCCTGGAATTTTGATGCATCTCTCTGCTGGTGAAGATTTTTCAAATAGTTCTTGTATACAGTAGTTGGGTGTCAAACTAGCAGAATACAATTCTATCCTTTGCTCTATTTGTCTCCATTACAAGCTTGCAAAGTTAAGTCTAAAACCCCCAGTGTACTCCCGTGTCTGTCCATACGCGGAGGTCCACGCGTACGTCTGCAGAGGTATGCGCGGACCTCTGCAGGGCATGTCCACGCAAAGCTCAATTTTTACGACCGTACACGGTGTCGCACAATAAACTGCCTGGTGACGGACTGTTTTGTATGCAATACCAATGTATTAAATTCCCCTTCTTCATCCCTGGTCCGGCCTTTTCTTGGCAAGCGACCTATTCCTCCTCTGTTGAGGCCATGACTGAAATGGTGAGAAATGAAGGAATTTGTGAAAAGTGAATTAAAATCAAGTCCAGCACGGCTGTGGGAGAATCTGGAGATTTCCTGGTGGGTTGCTCTGATGTGTGGGCTGCAGGGCCAGCGCTCCATTTTTTTATTTTTTAGAACTTTTTATTAACAACATATAAGCACAGAACACCGCTGCGGCTGGGGATGCCAGCTCTCGTTTTTCTTTTTTTAACCTGTCAATCAATCCAGTAGGCGTGTCAGCAAATGACCAATCGGCTACCTCAATTTGTCCCAAAGGTAAACGCCCCTTTTCTGCAGAGCTGCTCTGCAGCCGCTCAGGGTGGACGCTCGAGCATGAAGCTCAGCCCTATGCGGACAGTGCGCACAGTTTCAGTGCAGCTGACAAGACGCGCAAGTATACTGGAGCCTTAATGTATGTTTAAGTCTAAAGAACAAATAATGAAAACAATAGATCCTGTACACATTTCAGTAGGTAAAGTTAAAAAATAAAAAAAAGTATGACAAATTAGAAATTTTGAAAGATGGCAAATTTTACAAGCTTGATTCTCTGAACTTGTTCTTTCATGTGTACTACTCTTGCATTTCAAATGTCTTCCTCTCAAAAAGGTAATCTAATTTTTATCCATCTCCTTTCCCAGGATTTTCAGAAAGCTCTTCTAGATTTGCTAATTCTGGCATCCAATTCTTGTCCTGAAGCAGTTCATCTCTTCAACTGCTGTACACAAAGACATTAGTCTAGAGCTAAAATGTTAGCAGACATTTCTGAAACAATACAGTGCTGGAACATGATCAGGCCTCGCTCCCATTAATTACCCACTGATAACTTTATTTAATCACACTTATTATTTAACAGATCTCTTCAGTTACTGGCTGAATCAATGTTTATTACAGGGAGATTTTATTTTGCACATTACCGTAAAAAGCCCAATTTTCCTTTTAGGATTTCATTACTAAATAAATATGAACAAATAAAATCATCTGTTACAATACTCTTAATTAATGAGGAGGGTTGGAATGGTATCTCAGGGCACGGTACCTACAGGGTCACCCCACTCAGTCCAATAGGACCACTTCAGCACCCAATCATCCTGTGTCCTCACACTCAGATCTTATCAGCCAACTGCACCCGGGAGAAGTTCTTCTGAGGCATATTGTGGGAGTATTTTGCTTATGACCAAGCCCTTCCTTGCATTTTTCACCAGCCCCCCTAACTGGTGCTACACAGTGGGCGCAGTGCAGTCAGAACATTCCCTCCCAAACTTCTGCAATGACTGGAAATGCCGAACATAACACAGTCACTGGCAAGATTTCTATCTTGGAATGGTGACTCAGACAAAGACAAAAGCACTACACCAAAAAATAAAATAATGTAAAAGTAAATTTTTGATAGATATAGATAAATAGTTACAAAATCCAAAGTAAGTCAGATAACAAAGGGCTGCAACTTGTGATTACAGACAACAGAAAAAGTAAAAGCTTTGTTGTGAACTGGGCCTTCACAAGTTAGATTGACTGACTGTGGTGATAACTCTTAGTAAAAGGTTATTTATTAACTTATCCGCCAGAAAAGTAAAGTTAAAGAAATAGTCACAAAACACGTGCTGCTTTGAGTATACAAATATTTAAATGTAACATCAAAAAGTATAAATTAATGAAGTGTTCTCTTAATGGACAACTTTCTAGCATAACTGCCTTTTTCTTAGACTAAAGCCTTTTTCATGCATTGGAAGGAGAAACTGGCTCAATCTTCACAAAGCAGACAATCAGACATACAGAAGACACTGTACAGTTAATGAACACTTTGTTGGTTTGTACAATTATAAACTGTCCCTGCCACAAGAATACTGGCTGGCCATTTGCTCAAGTACTGTAGCTTCATTTCCATATACTGTGTAACCGTGTATAAAAGTCCAAAGATGGTAAAAAATCTTTGTTCTGATTGTTGTTCAAATATGTTAAATAATGTCAATTTTTAGATTATTCATTAGATTTAAAAAAATTGGGTAATAAAAAGTTATCCCAAAATGGCATAATTTTACTGATTCTTTTCAGTCTACCTTGAGAGCCACGGACACAGTGCCCCAGGCGGTCCACCTCCCCACAGGTAGCTCGCTCTCTCACAACACCAACCTGGAACCCTGCAATGTTGGCAAAGGAAACGGACAAAGGTGAAAATCTAAACAGCGTTTAAAAGTTTTAGATGCATCAATAAATTTGAATGTTTTGTGGTAATTTCAGATATTACACTTTCTAAACTTTACCGTACTTTGTTTCATTTTCTAGTACACTTATAAAGTCAAGGTGTTATAATGAAGCAATAACAATAAAACCAACAGCTGGAATGACCTCCTTTAATATGCCAGTAAATGGTCAAAATGTTGTTCCAAGCTATTCTGTGCATTCCTTGGTTTATTTGTAAGCAATTCTAAGATACCAAAACATTTTAAGAAATATGCAGAAATTCATCATCATCAACAACAACTCGCACCTGGGATACACCCAGGTGGAGCAGTGGGCAGCTATGCAAGCGCCCGGGGAGCAATTGGGGATAGGGGTCTTGCTCAGAGACACCACGACATGTGGGAATGGCTGGGGATCGAACCTGGGACTTTTGGGTCCCAAGTCAGCTGCCCTAGCTCTACCCTATTTTCATTGTTCATATTACTAATCATGCCTTAATGGATTTAAAACTTCATTCACAACTTTTTTTTTTCTACATCAACAAAATAAGTTGGAGTAGCGAGGCTGTCAACAGGCTATAACAGGGCTATTCAACTGGCGGCCCACGGACTACTTTCGAGCTGTAAGTGACTTCAGTCCAGCCTGTTCTGGGTTTGGGTTCTGTTTTCAATGCAATAAAAACAAACTAATTTAAAAGATGACAGATCATTGTAATACTTGGTTTATTTACATAATGACTAATCGCTGGATGTCCGGCCCCTGTGCTGCTGGCTTTCAGAAACTGTGGCCCACTGAGCACTTTAGTCGAACAGCTCTGGGCTATATGATTAAAATGACTGAAGAAACAACTGGGTGACCTTATCTGATCAAGGGCTTGATATCCACGTCCCTTTTCCTTGTCAATCACATATTCTTCTATATTTCACACCACATATTTTATTTTCCTTTCACTAGACTGCCTTAAAACGGAAGAACAGTAAAATATAAAGTACCGGTATGCTTATGTACTGAAACCAAGGATGGTCTGTTTTCACTGGAACATGGAGAAACCTGTTAAGGGCCTCCAGAAGTCAGCATGACATCAGTGTTATTTATAAATTCTTCGAGCCCAGCCTGAGGCCACATTATTGTCTCCCATTTGATTATACTATTGTATTAATAAGAAATGTTGGCTTGGGAAAAAAATTTAAACTAGGCAGCCGTTTTATTCTGTCAAACAAGAATAAACAAGCTTTCTGGAACTGGAATAAAGCGCAATATCAACCTCCCCCAAGAAGTACCCTAAAATCATAACCGTAAAATGGTAAAGTTATGAGTCATATAGCTTTTATAATGTCAGACTCATTATGACTGAGATGGTTATCAGTAGAACAAGAATATTATAATTAGTAACCTGTTTGGCTGTGCTGTTTGCTCTCTGAAAAATCAATTTATCAACTGCTTTCAGCCTTTTGTCAACAAAAATGTTACTTAATCTAAACATGTTCTCCTTTCCTGTACAATAAATAAGCAACAAAAAAAAAAAGGAAAAAGTGAACAATAAGCTATGACCCGGTGACATAAGTCTATAATTCATGGAAGTATTTGGAGGAAAGTGTTTTGTTACCATCTTACTCTGTGCGCTTTCTTTATCACTTCCCCTCCTGCTTATTACAGCCAGGCTTTGTTCACCACCATGAGCCAGTAAAGTTAGGATTTTAATCTATCTGCCCTTCCACTGCTGGCTAGTTAATAAAACTTCTCTCCAACAGGTTTATGAGGTAAGCACTTTATAACAAACAAATTAGTTTTTGTTTTATTAAAACTGGAATAAAAGGGAAAAAGTTCATGAAAATGTATACCTTTTTATCATTACAGAGCAGATGTGACAAAACAGTTTGATCGTTTATTTTTCAGGTAAAACTGAGCCCTCATGGGTTCACAGATCATACTGAATCAGCATGGGGTTGAAAAAAATTACAGAACAAAATCTAAAACAAGAAGTTCAACTGAGAAGTTATGTTGAAATGGATTTTAAAACTAAATAAATAATTAAAAAAACATGGAATAACCTGACCTGACCATGAGAAAAACAGTGGAGGGAAAGAGCTGGGAAAAATTTTAATCCTTCAGATCAAAATTTTTAAATCTAACCACATGCTTTTGGATTAACAGAAAAACCGCCTGACAAATCAATGAAAACCTACTTTTCTCACTGTGCAAAAGATAAAAACACTTGTTTTGAACAGAAGCTTACTGATAGAGGTTGATCAGTGAAAAGAGATACTGCGCTGACATGAAAGCTTCCTGCAGTTTAAAAGTATTCCACAACTAGAACATGAGAACAACAATATAAATCCTCTGTAAGTAATAAGAACCTCATGCAAAGTGTGAAAAGACATTTAGAAATAACTGCATAATTATGTGTAGAAGTGTGAAAAGACATTTAGAAATAACTGCATAATTATGTGTAGTGTACATGTTAAAAAAAAATTAAAAAAAATTAAATAACTACAATAGTAGCCATTATCCCACTCCACAAAATCTAATTTCACCTTTTTAATCATCCAAACAAAAATGCTCTAATAAAAGCTAAATGAAGTGAAAAGTGAAACTTATTAAAACAGGAAACTAAGGTATTAAAATGTTAACTACTGTATTTAGATACAAGGCAATACAAATCTAAGTCGTTTTGAAGTCTTACAATTTAGGTTGTTTTTTTTTTCCAATGTTTGAACGACTATGGTAAATATTACAACTGATTGAATTTTTACAAAGTTTGTTCTCAGTTTCATTGATGTGGCCCGCTTGGTTGTCATGCTCCTACTGGAGACAAATTGCTACACAAACGTAAGAAAGGTCTGCTTTTCCACTACACTGATGTGGGGCTCCCACATCAAAGAGTGTCAAGTGGCTGAGAGGACTTCTGTCGTGTCAGGATATTTCTCATCTCCACTCTGAATCGGTACTGGCAGGCTTTCCATTATAGGTTTTCTTTGAGCTCGACTGTGAAAAGTCAAGAGGCATGGGCTCAAAGGGCAGAGGAATATGGGTGCCTCGTGTGTTTCACTGAGACTTAACTGCTTCTGAATGCCTGGCCTGAAAAAAATACATACAAAAACGCACAAATACTTTCACGGAACGTAAACTTTTCACCCTAGTTCAAGGGTAAAAATGGACAAGCTCATCATCTTAATAGCTTGGTTACACAAATATGCTTCAATACTCTCTAAAAACTGAGATACATATTCAAAAGCAAATCAAATTAAAATAATGTCTGGTTAAATCAATGAAGCTTTAAAAAAAAAGGGCGGGACAATACAGCAGGAAATAGACAAAGAGGAGATATATGGATGCAGTTAAGAGGACATGGAGGTAGATGGAGTGAGGACAGAGGATGCAGATGCCACAGTGAGATGGAGGAGGATGACTCGCTGTGGAGACCCCTGAAGAGGGAAAAGCCAAAAGAAGAAGAAACATTACAGCACAAGCCAAGCCATCTTGACCAGTCCTTTGCTGAAAAAGAGACTGCAATCTCAATGAACTTGGTTAGATGGAAGTTGAAACTGCAGCAGCTTTAAAAGTAATAATCTTATTGTTGCTTTATTGATAACAACAGAGGAGCCCTTTTATAGCTTTTTTTTACTGTATTTAAAAAAAAGACAACTTATCAGTACTGAGCAATTAGTTGGTTTGAAACTGAACTCAAATTTCTGTTCAAGCAAAGGTAGTTCTAGCTTGTTACATGTAGCCGACGATGTTCACCAGGGATCAGTTCTGGGGTCACTAAATTATTTTCTTTACCAACAGTCTTGATTAGGAAGTCTCCAAGAAAAAGCTTCAAGTTATATTTTTATAACACAATTATGTATTGCTTTTATTCTTATCAGACATTTTATCTATAACATTCTTCGCATATTGTTCAGAACACTTTGTGCAATTCAAACTAGTTATAAATGCCAAAATACACAGGAAAAACAACTTAAAATCAAAGTCCAAGGGTTTGTACAGTATTAGAAGAAAAATAATTTTAAATTTTCTGCTCCCACTCTTGGAATCAGCAAAACCATCTAAATTTAATCTTGTCTCACTGTGTGAATTTTAGCCAATTGTAAACATTGTAAATATTAAAAACATATTGATGTAATGTTTTGATTGATCAGAACTAGTTTTATTTATGATGATTGCTACAAGGATTTAATGACTCTACAGTATGATGCCTTTGTTGAGAATGTGTGTGGTAATTTAGGGTTGCTCCTAACTGTTGTCTGTCTTGGCTCTAACGTGCTTGTACAAGAAATTTAAATTCTCAACAGTTTTTGCTTGTCCTGGATTAATGTCTAACTAGTATTATTTTTAACAGTAACTTCAGATGAGTGGGTTTTGAAAGAAACTAGTTTGTCACGAGTACATCTTTCTGATTCTACTTACTTACTCTCCCAGACAATGCACTGGTAGTGTCTGACTCATAAATTGTTAAAAGGCTGCGGAGATAAAGACTGAAGGAACAACACCTGGCATCAGTGTTTGTAGATATTATTGTGCTCTATTTAAAGGCCATTTGTCATCAGAGCCACACAAAACATTTTATCTGTTAAACCTCAGTGTGGCATGATGAAGTATAAGGAAGATAAAGCAACAACTAGAGAACTACAATGTTAATAAATAAACTGAAATACAACTTTCCCAAGTTGTTCTGTACAAATTCATATTTTTGTGAAACAAAATATAACTTAATGAAGCAAAAAAACGTTCCTAAACCTTGCTCAGGCATGTCAGCCATGACACTAACAAATGAAAAACCTATCAGACAGTTTTACCAAGTAATTAATCCATATTAGCAGTAAACAAATGCCAGCCCAGAAATGTGATGAGCATACCACATCAAGGGTGAAAAATACCCACAAAACCCACCATCATCGAGTACAAATAGCGTTATGACTTTTACATGAATAATAATCATTATTATGTGACAATTAGTTTCCAAGATGAAGGAACACATGTAAAAACCCTAGTGATTTGAGAAACTGTAAATATTAAGTTGGGTTTGTTGCCAGATACTCAATACTACACTGCAAAATAATACTTGAAAAATCAAACTACGTTTTTAAGTGTAAATGTCTGTGCAAAAGCCTCCAAAAGAAAAATACTCAGATGTAACTTGACAGACCAACAATTAATTAAAGCAAGAACAGCAATGACATGCTGTGGCATTGAGCAGCACGCCTCTTAAGATGGTCCCCTTAAAAGTTGTAAAATTTCTAATGTTGGCTTTATCTGTAAAAGTTATGTTCTTCAGTCTTTTTTTTTTCTTCCTAAAAAATAATTTCTGTAAAAGTGACTCATAAAGGTTTTTTTTTTTTTACTTAATTTACACTGTAACCGAAAGTAAATCATGTCTAAGGTCATTTCACTTCCTTATTAATAAAAAGTCCTTAATAAAAATAAAAGCTTGCATGCATGGATGGATAGACAGATGAATAGATAGAACATTATCAAAATAATTAGTCATAAAAATCCTTTTAAAATGAACTTTGTTGGCTTTATTTTAATTATTTTAGACTAAATATCTAAAGGGAACCGTTCTTGATGTGTGTAAAATAAAGAACTAGAATAACATGGAGATTACCGTAGCAGGTGTAGGAGCAGTTTCAAAGGAGTCTAAAAACATGACTTACAAATTATTTATTGTCATTAGTTTATTAAAACAATCCAAATGACAGCTTCACAAATCGATTTAACTATGAAAAATGACATATAGCTTTTTAGACATCCATGTAATCTCATCTGAATCGTCCTTATTAGGAGGTTTAGTGTCAGGTTACACACTTCTCTAAGGTTTGTCATCCTTTTGTTAACGTTACACAGTTAAAAGTTAAACCAGTTGGATTTACATGACAAATTCCTGACACTGAATCATGTCTACAAATAGTAGTTGGCCGAGGAAGTACTTCATCGGGAAGATTAGAAGATAACTGTGTGTATGCTAGCAGGCTAATGCTAGCCAAGCTAAAGTGTTAGCGCTCCACTCAGTAAGCGTGTCCTCCTCCGTGCCTTACTCTGTCTCATTCACTCCTTCAACGAATCGTGTTTTTTTTTTTTTATAGTGTTTCACAAAGAACATCGGCTGCTTTTCAGGAAAATCCACAAAGGCAAGGAGAGAGACACGCCTATCAGTTAGCTTAAATAACCGCTTATGGCTTTAGCCGCGCTTCGGTAGAAAATGACACATGTGGTGGTGTTGACGAGCGCGACGAAGGCAGCCCTGATATGACACTCACCCAGAACCACCTGGAAACTCTAACGATCACCTTCGAGTCATGGTGTGAAGATGGTGGCCGTTATCTGAAGGAAAACGTCGCTGAGAAGAGAAACAGGTCCGAGTTTGGGAGAAAAATGTTGCCCACAGCAGCAGCAGACAGCCGGAGCTGAAGGTAGCCGTGTGTTGATGACAGCTCAGACCCACAGACCTACAGCTTTACTACGGCAGCGGTGAACTGGACTCAACTGGCTCCCAGACGACAGGAAGTGACGTCACGCGTAAACTACGGTTTTTTTCGGTGGGGGGGGGCTTACTCAGTT